>JAUBOC010000011.1:2882063-2899654 GCA_032275365.1 Anablepsoides cearensis
ATAATCTGGACGTCCTTAAGATTGTCGGGAAGGGCAAAAATCGGCATGATTATCTTTCAGTGTGGCGCTGGCCTTAGATGCAGCAACACAAAGGGTGAGGAAGACCTGCATCTGTGAGTTCCATCTTTAGGCATGACTTCAATTTTTGAGAAGACATGTTCATAAGGTCTGCTCAACTTCCAGCAGCTTTATTTAACAGTGGGGTCTACACTGGCCTACCTGCAGTCCAGCTCAGTCTTTTGTTAAAACTGTGTGACTAATAATGAAGAGGAGAATCAGACACTAACAACCACAGACTGCTGAGAGGCTGAAATTTAGATTTATGCTAACTTTCCCTGAATGATCGATAAACCCTCCTCTTCACTACTTTGGATATATTTTAAATAGATTTTTTTTCTGTCTATATTTAAAACTTTATTCACGTAATTATTACAAAAGTACTAAAATATGCTGTTTCTCTGAATGGCAAAATGTATCAACTATCAAAAACATTATATAAATACATAATAAATAAATATATACATCAAAAAACATGAGAAAACAGTAGCATGAGGACACAGATTACATTATTTATCTTACACTTTGTTTTCAGTTTACAGTAGTATCAGAGGACAACATCTGAATACATTTAAAACAATCCAAGATCCCACCTCGGAAATCAGGTGTCAGAGGTGGCACTTGCCACCCATGCCACTCCTCTAGCTCCGCCCATGGCCGTGCCATCATACTGGTGTCTCCTGTAAAGCTGCAGCTTATATTTAAAAAATTGTGGGTTTAAACTTTACAATCTGTCACTGGTGCCACATCCTCATTCCACACAAAACCCTGCAGGAAGCTTTGGCACAGACAGGCTTAGTTTTTACACAACAATCAGAAGTCATAAGACTCTGGACAAGCAACAAATAAATCACTAATCCACAACCTCCTCAGTCACTCTACTCTGAAGCAATGAGAAGACAAGAGAAGACAGAACAGTCTATTTTTAGCTGACAATATTGCTACCGCTGTGTTTATGTGGAAGCAGAAGACTTTGGTTTCCTAGAACTGATGTCTCATATGGCCAGGAATGCCCAGACTCTTAACCTGCTGCCACTGATTGGGTTTCACCGTGCAGCGCCACTTAGTTTGTTGTTAAAGAACGCCACAAGACTCTTTGTGACTGACTAGAGGAGGAGAACTTCTCTTCTGATTACTCCTTTGTATAAATATTATATGTTCAGCTAGGAAATGCTTTGATTTGATGTTTATATCATTATGTGTCAGTACATAAGGTTAGAATCACTGGTATTTTTCTTACTGCTGTTCCTTTGTGTATGTCACAGTTTTCCATTTACTCCTCCATCAGTTTTGATAAATGCAATCAAAAACTCAACAAAATGTGCAGCTCAGTTGTTATCTGTTTGCTATAACTTCAGTGATGTATAATGAGTATATCTGCAGACACACACAAAAAAAGGATTTTGGGCAAAATAAGTGAGAAAATCTCACAGTAGAATTTTATAACTCAGTCAGAATTCCCGGTAGAAGGATAATTCATTTAAATGTTTAAACATTTCTAATTTGTTTACAGCTTTTAGCCAATTTCAGTGGAACTTTTATGATTTTTTGAAGATTTTATCACAAAATAATAAACTCGGAGTGATGTCACACCTACTTATGATTGGGCTGTCGAAACATTACAAAGGTTTTGGAAACTCTACTTATTTCCACAGTCTTTGCCCTTCTTATGCAATCTGTTCATCAAAATGTTAACCTTTTAGTCTTCTTTTACTCAGTGTTTCTGCTAGGGTGCAGAGCGCATGCATATAAACTAACGTTTCCTTCCACTGTTCAGGCATTTTTGTGTTGTAAAGCCACAGCGTGGTCCTACTCAACACCGTCCCTGGTTGTGTTTGCGTTGAGCAGAGTGTCAACTCGATGTGAGTAGGGATCATATCAAAAATGTGCAAATCTAATATCACTTCATTTGCCACACAACAACAGACAATATTGAGCTTCATGGAAAGATACCGAAGAACATCCAGCAATATGATGCTAAAGATGAGAGGAAAAGATGACAGTAAGCTAATGGGAGCTAATGTTAGCTTGTTGCTGCTTTGTACAGCTGGTATATAGTTGAACTTGCGTGAAAAAAAATGTTACAGTCATTGCAAATCTCATTTGTGTGATGTGACTCTCTATGAACCAATCAAAAGGGTACAGCTGACATCAAATCGGGCTGAACAGACAACTCCAAATAGAGCCACAGGTCTCTGGGTTCCAGACACTGGGCTGCAATTGGGTCATAGAGGCTAATAGAAGCTAATTCAAATACGTAGTACTCAGGTTTGAACCCAGGCTTGATCTAACTGTATCTCTTTATATTAACAAAACATTTTAAACAGTAGCTGTATCTCATTTTTTCTTTCACCTGATGTAGATAATACTTTCACATTTCTACTGCAAAGCTACTTATAATCAAACATTAAGAACACTGATTTTTTTACAATTACTAGCTATAACTGCTCATCCCATCTTCCAGAGAAAAACTTTGTCTAACACTGTGGGATTTTCCCGACCACGACTGTTACTTATGATGACATCAGTCTGTCCTCACTGATACAAAACAAGTAAGCAATTTTAACAACAGGAGCAAACCTCCTCGATAACGTCAACAGAGAACACACTGTTGACCAAGAAGTTGGAATTTTTCGCCTTTGTACAAGTTAGGTTTTTATGAGCCTGAATTTAAAAAGGTCATCCCACATCTAAGAGATTAATGATAAGGTTTGAGCTGAATGCCTGTTTCATAACTATCATAATAATTAATCACAATAAGACGTGCTCAGTGGTTACTTGTTCTCTTTGAGCATGATGGTTTAACTTTCTTCCGTCATTGGTCGAGTTAGGACGTTTTTACAGTCTTTAGCTCAGAGACACTCAGCTAAACAAAGAGTTGGTGGTGGACTGCCAGTTAAGCCCCCATCAAAATGAGGACAGTAACTTAGATTTCCTCTGTCAGTGGAAGAAAAATGAACACAGAGGTCGGAATTTGGCAGGCGGAGAGTTGTTCAGATCTGGCCTGGAACCTGGCGACTTGGGCAAAAACAGTCAGGCATTGTGGGAGCGTGGATGGAGAGAGCGACCTGTGACAGATGAGAGTAGGAGAGAGAGAGGGCCCCCTCTAAGAAAAACAGCGCACAAAGCGCCATTCACAACCTAGGTCCCTTCTGCCACTTGTGGAGTGAGAGAAGGACTCAGACAAAGGCCTCCAACTCAACCAATTGGGTGTAAAATCTCCAGCCGTCCCAGCTGGATAGAACTGAGGAAGTGGGGAAATACCAGAGAGGAAAAAAGAGACAGAGAATAAGAGGAGAGGGGGTTCAAAAAAACTGGAGAATAAAGGAAAAGAAGAGGACTTTCACTGTAATTGTTTGTCTTCTGGACAGTTAATAGAAGAAAGTAAAAAAGATCACTGAAGGTTTCAGTGGAAACAAAAAGGCCCTCTGGCAACACGAGCTAGACCCTGAGAAAAAGCATCAGCTGCCTTCTCCTAAAACCATCAAATATTTAGTAGTTATGGCAATAATTTCTGTTCATAATCACAACTCAGCATGTTAGTAATGTTTGGGGACATTGCCAACGAAACAAGGTGAGGAACTGCAGCCTCAGTTCTGTTTTGTTTTTTTAAGTGTGGGGTGCAAACCTTTGGTTTTGCTCTGCTGTTTAAAGCAACACATTATTAATAAGACAAATGCATGTAGTCTTGATACATTCCAACTTTGCTTTTTTAGTTACAAACAAAACATTTAATCAGAAAAATAATCACTAAATGCACCACCTGACATTATAACAGTGTTATTCAACTGGCGGCTCATGGGCCACATTCGGCTGCGGGTGATTTCAGTCTGGCCTTCCAAAACATTCTTAATAGTTCCTATTAAAAATCAACTTTAAATTTTAAATCTCCATTTCAATGCAGCAAAACAAACTAATTTAAATGGTTAAAAAAGGTATTTTAGTGCAGTGTTTCCCCCTCTATTATCAGGCAATTCCACCCCCACCCCTCTGGGATGTCTGGCCTCTGAGCTGTTTGCTTTCAGGTATTGTGACCCCACTGAGCAATTTAGTTGAACAACTCTATGTTAAAAGATTATGTATCTGAAGTGAAAATGGTAAATGCACTTTTTGAGTATTACTGACAACCCAAAGCACCTTTATACTACAAATCACATTCACCTAATCACACACTGATGTGCTGACTTGGGGCAACCCTGGGTTTCGTCTCTTGGCGAGGAAGGACTGGATTGAACCACCAGTGTTTCAAGATGGCTGCTCTTTCTCCTGAGCCACTTCTGCCCCATCCTTATGTTTGTTTATTCCAGATTGTGCTCATCCGTCTTATTACATATTAAAAAATGCAGTCGTCTGAGTTCTGTCAGTTTGTCTTTTTCTCTTAAATGAGACATATCATGTTTTTAAATCATTATTTTTCACATTTAAACCATTCAGTTGGGGTCTAAATACATTGAAACTGCAGTCCTTTGGTCTGAATTCCACCTTATTGCAACTCCACAAGCTCCTCTTTTGCCCCTTTTCTGAGGTGTGTTTCAGAGTTTTGAGGCTCTTTAAATTCAAACAAGGCGCTTCACACCCTGCCTTTCAGACCGATCCACTCTGGGTTTAGGACTATATAGCACAGCAGAACATTTTTATTTAAAAACTATTTAACTAACTTAACTATTTAAAGATCATGAACTTAATAATTTACAGATCAAGGGAAGACTTGTCTATCCAGCCTTACATGTTGGAGTTAGAGTCTGACCCAGAGCCAGAGGAGAATTAAGATGAGGAAATTGTAGTTAATAAGTCCAGACCTTTTTTGGCATTTCTGTCGTAAATACTGTGATTAGTAGCATATCAGAAAACATCATAGAAAATAGAGGAAAATGAACAGATTAAAAAATAAGAACCTAACAGAATCTACAGATATCCATGCAGCACCAGGAGAAACCAAATTAAACTTTTCTGCACTCCTAGAGATTCCAACAACACAACAAAATGTATTTAACGGCTAAAAATGTGTATTTTGTATGATATGTCCCCTTAAACCAAAAGTAAAAGGCAAAACAAGAATTAAATAAAGGAAACTCTAAAAATAAACCAAAGCAAGACAACCTGAAGAAAAAAACTGTTCATGAGATAATCTTATAGGATTCACACAAAGTGTCAGTCCTACAGTCTGATTGGCTGCAGTGTTGTGTGAAAAATGACAGCTTTTACAACAGTCTGTCAGGAAGAGAGCAAAACAACATACATAGTTCAATTTGAAATGTTACACCATTCAGACTGAATAAGAGGCAGTGCTGATCGTTTATTAGAACCTTGATAAATGTTTGACCATTTCAGTTCCGTGCCCTATTGGCCTGCAGGATTTCTGATTTCATTTTTATTCCCAAGTTAAATGAAAATAATGACCAAATAAGAGTGCTGAACAAAAACAGAAATAATTGAAATAAGAAGAAACCAATAAAAAATAAAAGGACTCTGAAAATAAAGCTGCTAAAATGAATTCCACAAATTTAATTGAAGTATTTCATGTCTTTGTCCGCTTCAGCAAGGTTCTTCTTCCATCAATAGATGTTTGTGTTTTCAGGCAACCTGTAAATCTGAACGAGCTGCAGGGTGTTGCTCAAAGGAAAAAATGCTCAGTTAGATGCTCTGGATTAATAAATAAAAGGAGGGAGGGGGAAAAAAGAGCAAAACTGGCCTTCTATGTGAACTTTTCCTAGCTTTGAAATCTTTCTGGACTCTCATTAGATCATCCCAGATCGCTGCAAACAGAGCGCGCTGTCAGAGGTCAGACATGTGGAATGTGAACACACACACACACACGCTGCACTGTTTTCTGAAAGAGATTCTCTTCTCCTGCTTCTTTTGCCCAAAATAGAAAAGCTTAATAGCAGCACCAGCAGCCCCAAGAACCAGGCCACTTGGTCACAACCTTAATAGTAAGAAAAGCAGTTTTGTTTTGTGAAATTCCAACTTATTAACATAGATTTTACTGTCAGAGGCAAATCTGTGGCTCCACAGCCAGAAATGGCTACACATACCTGCACAGTTTCAAAGCTGGAGCTGCTTATCGCATGCAACCGTAGGTATTCTCTGACCTTTTCTTGACTTGGGTGAAACAATGAAGGGAGGTGAGCAGAGGGCGGATGCTGCATACGATTGTTGAGTCGCCTAACTAACTGCATCAATCAGCTGTCAAAGCCAAATCCTTCCACTGCTCTCAGGTAAACACGAGTCGTTGTTAGATCATCAGTGTACATCGAGCAGCTTTATGTATTTACCTGGTTAAAAAAAAGTTTTTACAACCACATGGCAATGTTCAAGCCCGATGCTAACTGAATTAGCATCAGACCTGAAAACTCTTTTATTACTCCACGTTTCACGTAAAAACCACAAGAATACTATCATCGTTGGCAGAGGTTTCAAACCCAGAATGTAGACTGGACATGAAGGTCTCAAAATAAATAGTTTTAAGTTACAAAAGATATGAAATAAAGTGCTGCTGTGGCAACCCTGAACAGACAAAAAAATAAATAAAGAAAACTTTGAACCTGGATGACAACAAGGCTTGAGATGACATTGGCATAAATAGAGGAAAGCTAATAAATAAAATCACAAACATCACAAACAGTTATGTAGAAACTAAAAAGTAAAACTAAGTAGGTCCTCTGGATGGGTTATTCTTTAATGAAACCTATGTAGAAACTAGAAGCACTCGGAGAGTGCAAACCTCTGCCAAGGCCAAATTCCCCCATCCTCCAATAGAGTTAATGTGCAAAAGGAGAGATGGAAACACATTTGCCGAACTAGTTCTGATGTAGAGAACATTTAAACAGGCAGTAGGCCTGGTGGAGTCCAATGCGAAAACAAAAGTCAGACACAAACTGATCCCGGATTAAGGTCCAAAGTTTTCATCAGTCAGATTCCACTATGTAAAATGTCAGTTTTATCCCCTTTTATAAGTTTTTAACGGTTTGACTATCTTTATTAAGTAGCTCCGGAAGCCAGTTGCCTTTTTTTTTTGTTTTGTTTTGTTTTATGAAGCGAGTGGTTGAAGCAGCGTCTGAGCGCTTTCAGCACAAACACTCCCACGAACTTCTGACCAATTAGACAATAAAGTTCTTATGTGGAGGGGGTACCTCACATGGTTGATCAGCTGTTCCCGCTGTCCAGTACCGGTCCGGTGTAACACTGGTACCAGCTTTGGCTCGGCTGCAACTAGACCCTCCCCCCACTCTCGGTGTCTTCAGTTATTCCCGTAACGTGAAGAGAATCGTGTTTCTTTTTCTATGTCTCCAGACAGCAGTAACATCACCAATACTAGTTGATAACAGAATAATCACAACTTTCCTGATAGTAGACATCCTGTTGTCCCAACAAATTTGTGACTTCCTGTTTTCTACAGGCATGCTTCTGACGTAATGACACTTTGCGTCGCCTGGCTGATTCGCTTGAATTAAAAGAAAAATTCCTGTATCCGCATCATGATCCATAACATCACCCAAATTTAATGGTGTGTTCCTTGGGCCAATACCCACATGTGGTAAAAATTTCGTGACAATCCGTCCATGAGTAGTTTAGTCCACAGACAGACAGACAAACGCAACCGAAAACCTTACCTCCTCCCTTGGCGGAGGTAAAAAATGGGAACAGGTGAGAGTGGGCGGGGCAGGGACCTCTTAGAGGAGAATAGAACTGATCAGGTTAAACACAACTAACAGAACTCAAGCACAAAGATCCTAAAACACAGAGAGATGGAACATAATAACCAACGAGAAAATAAATCCCAAAATTATCTCAAAGACCTATAAATATGTACCACTAAAACACAGAGCCTGAAAACAGCCAATGAATCTTTAACTTATTATTTTTATTTATCTATTTTAATTTTTTGCAAACACTGTAAACTTGTCAACACACATTCCTGCTGGGGGGCCATAGGATAAAAGCTTTACTATAAACTCGAGTCTGCAGAATAATATTCCCAAAAGGACCTAACATCCCAGTTTAAGGGTTTTGTGCTTCAAAAGATGGACACCAGGAGCAAAAACCAGGTCTCAGCTCTCCATTAGGTACAGTATGTTGATGGAACCTATTAATCAAAGTCAGCTCAGAAATGAATGTGTTGTTTGTAAGGTGGTTTGTGCGTTAGGTCTCTGTGTCCGGCCTCTGTGCCTCTGAAATGCCCAACTCCAACCACAGACCCCCAGAAATCCAGAAGTGGCCAGAGTGACCAACACCTTCCCTTGTGCTCGTTATTTTTCCTGGCACACGAACACACCCATAACTAACACAAATACAGCACACATATGCATTTATCTGCCTCGTGGCAACGATTCAGAGAAAACCAATGAAGAAACCATTGAAAACTGAAGACCAAAGTCAACACAAGGTGGCTCAAAGGAACTGTTTGTCTGATTCCTCCTGCTCACACAAATTAAAGTCAATCGCCCACCATTTTTAACATATCCAGTGAAAAATGATAGAGACAACAAATGAATATCTATGTTCTGTGGCAAATGTTGAAAAGTAAAGTGGTTTTAAAATTTTAGTTTTTGAGACAATTTCAGGCTGTTTCAGTCAAGGCTTTGAAAACAGATCCTTTATTTCCATTTATGGACTGTGACATCACTCAAAGGATCCAATCATGCAACACTGACAGATTTCTATTGTCCAAGGCTGGAGTCAGTTGTAAAGACAGTAGAAATCCATGGAGGAATAATGCCCAAACCCCATCCATTCTCAGCCCCACCCCTGCTGAACAAACAACCTCAACACCTTCCTGACCAAAGCCTAAAGTTATTTGTCAAGCACCAAAAAAATATCTACAGGAAAAAGAAGAAAAAGACAAAATTGAAGGAAATTTGTCAGCTATCCAGAAACAGCAATAGCAGTAGTAAGTAATGAGATTGGTGAAATTTAGCCTGTTTAGATTAGCTAGGATGTAATGTAGTGTGTTGGTTTAGTTTGGTCAGTTTTAGTGGGTTTAAGTAAAAACATTGAGGCAATTTTTACCGTGAAACTACAGCTTCAGTCTAATGAGTCGTGGACCCAGAAATGGCCGAAACTACAGAATTAGAACCATTTTAGACAGAAGTGGCAAAGATAAATAAGAAAAACAAGGTCTGGGACAGTGTGAGGACTTTGATGAGGAGGTGGGAGATCCATTACATATTTTAGAAGACAAAACAGAGGAAGAGCGCACCGAGCTCCACAGTCCTGCCAATCCCTGGCGTGACGTCATCAGTCTTCAGAAATCATCAGATGTGTACTCGAGTGTTTCCTCGAATGGTCAGTTTTTTAAATTATCACTGCCCATGATTTCATCCAATTAAACTGTTGAGTAAAACTCAAAGGTGAATAAATAACAGTTACACATACAGATGCACCGATTTCCTTAATTTTGGGAGATCAGTGAACGACCATACTCAGATAAGATCAGTAAAAAAAAAGCCCAGCTTCTCTTCTACCTCCACAAAGGTCTAAAAATCAGCAACTGTCCCATTTTGCTGTGCTGTGAGTTCTACCTAATGTCCAGTTAAAACTAGTTTGTATTGTTTCAAGCACATTGTTTAATGCTTTTCAGTAAAATAAGATTGGAACATTGAAGGTGTATTGTGACCTTATAACACCGGACAGTGTCAGTTATTTAAAAAATTGGTATCAGTCAAAATCTGAATTGTCACGTCAGACTTTTTAAATATCAGTGATCGGCCAGAAAATTGTAATTGGTGCACATCTACACAAACTCTACCAAACCAGCAGCACTTTGATCAACACTAGTGTTTTTATCTGAGCTCATAAATAAATCTGATATGACTTTTAAATTGCTCTGTTACTTAGACTTTGTCAGCATTTAAAAATGAAAAAGAGACTAATTGAATATTACAGGAAATCAAAAGTTTTCAATGTGAAAAGCATGCAATTAAAGAGAAAAGTGCCTCATAGGTTTCTTGTAATAGCTGTGAAACCTCAATATATTGCACATCTAATGCCTTCATTTCAATTTTCTCTACATGTAAAATAATTACATGACAAGATCAAAAAGAAAACATTGAAAATATTTTCAAATGTTTCTCAGAATGAATACAACCTCTACACATTCTTATGTCCATGGTTAGTAAAACAAATTGTAAGTGCATAAACTGTTGCTCCTAACATGACTTTAATGCCACATTGAAGCACGTAAAAAAAGAATTAAATATTTAAGTATTTAAATATTCATGGGTAGGACTGAACATTCGGATGGTACAAAAGTAATCAAAAAATATCCTTTCATTTTGCCAAAAATGTATATTAAGTAAGCTTTTTCTCGCCATAGTTTCACTACTTTTTTCCCTTCTGATAAAATAGCTATTTAATAAACTCTTTACAGGTGAAATTGCATTTTTGATCTTATAGAGCACTAAAACCATTTAACCTCTCACTTGAAGCTATTCATTTTCATTGACCTTTGTTGGGGACACACTAGGATGCAAAAATAATCTTATTACACAAGTTTTAAGCCTCATTGTGCTGCACTTGTACTCGTAACTATAAACAAGAGGAAATCCTATTATTACAGGACCACACGAAAAACCTTTAATGCAAGAAAACATTTGATTTAAACTTTGCAACAAAAAGTCACTCTTTATTAAAGAGGATGTAGCTAAATGTGCTTTTCAATCACCAAATGTAAAAAAACGTGCTTTGTATTTAAATAAATCAGGCAGATTAAGTAATAAAAGTGTGGATTATTGAAGGGTTTAAATTTCAGGCGTATCAAGTCTAATCAGGATGACATCAGCTGGAGAAAGTTATCAAAAAAGCTTGTGGCGACATGACAGCTGCGTTCACACACAGCTGACCACGTTTGCCCGCAGGCGAGCGGCAGAGAAAAGTGAGCTTTAGCAAGTCATTACAGGACTCCAGGGACGTCTCACTGAAGCTGAGAACAATCACCAGACAGCCATGTTTATCATCATTCTGTAGTTGGTTACTGCATTTGTCCTTCAAGTTGCATTTTTAATAAGGACTGGATGTTGAGGTTAAAAGATTAGAAAGTCAGAGGAGCTAAAACCAGGGGTGATTACCGATCTCTAAAAAGTCTGACCTGCTGATTTCGATTTTGGCCGATACTGATTTCTTTAAATAGCTGACACTGTCAGATATCATAAAATCACAATACAACTTCAATGTTCAAATGTTATTTTACTGAAATGTTGAACAATACCCTTGAAGCAGTATAAACTTGTTTTAACTGGATATTAGGTAGTGCTCACAGCAGAGCAAAAGAGGATAGTGGCTGATTTACAGACTTTTGTGGAGGTAGAAAAGCCAATCTCTTCCACTGATCTTATCTAAGGATCGGCCGATCTCTGATCTCCCAAAATTGAGGAAAACCCTCCTGAAGTCAGGTTTTAAGGATAGTCGTGGTTCATGTCCACTTTTATTTTGCAACACTGTTTCAGTGCAGCAGATCTTTCAACAGCTAAGACATCACAGAACAATGGGTGAAGGTCCAGCATTCTTTGAAGGAATTTACATCACCAACCACCTTTGATAGCAGAGTTTTAGACTGAGATCTGACAAAGAGATCTGAGAAAACTGACAAAGTTAATGTCATGTTGTTTTTTTTTCCTGTGCCAGCCGTTTTAAATTGAGTTGCTTCTAAAAGTTAATTACAGTCGTAATCGTCTACCCAATGAAAGATATACTGAAATCCACTCATTGAGTAATGATATTTGGCTGACACACATCACACAGAGTAAAAATATTAATGCTCCATATTTGGGCAATAAAATAATTCCCTCCCTAAAAAGAAGGCATGGCAAATCCCATGACTGCTGCCCCTTTTCTAACTTTCTGGGTTTGATTTTCATGCCTGAAAAGAATCAGTAAATCCTAACGCAAACAGAAGACTTAAAAGTTAAACAAGGGGCTGAAGACTGGAGCATCATCTGCAGCGGCGTCCAAACAGGTGGCTTTTAGAGCGCCCAGGAGGCGGGAATGCCTCCTAATCCCAGATTAGGACTGACAAGGCGTTTGGTTGCGTGGCCCCGTTGTAATCCCTGCTGCCTCTCTATCCTCTGACAATGAGCTTTGTTCCTGATCTGAGACAGAGCTCGCAGGATTTCCTCAGCTTTGTTAGCATGAAGTGGCTGCATTATTCACAGGCAGGCTACTTTCAGTCAGTCAATAAACAACATGTTGTTATTTAATTATTGACCGCGATGAATGAGAAATGTGTACAGATGGTTCCAACAAGTCCTCTGTGCTCGGGACAGACCAACTCAATCCGACTGAAGTTGGCAGCAAACTGTCAGGGAGAGGAGAGGAGACGGCGAAACTGGGATTATATTTCTGAGAAATCTTCTGTTCTTAATAAACTTCTTCCCAAAATATAAAAATCCTTGATGGTTAGTCAGTTCTCTGATGTAAAGTTTACATAACGTCTTCATTTCTAACATGATATAATGTCTAAGTCTGAGTGCTAACTAAGCACATGAGAACTTTGTTTAGAACGGGGCTATTAATTCTTGAAGGTTTTGATGTCTGTCTGTTAGCAAAATATCTTGTGATCCAACAAATAGATTTTAAAGAAACTCACAGAAAGTAATTATTATATACATTCACGTGAACATGCAGTCTGAATGCTTATTGCTGATAGATTTTTTGCTGAAAACGGCTGAAGAGGCTAAAAATGTTTAATAGCAAAGCTGTTAATGTGAGTTCAGTTAGAACAGTTGATATTTACTGGAAGTAGGAAAAGAGAAAATTAGTGAAAAAGCAGTAGAAAAAAGTGTCGAAATAGCTGAAAATAAAAGCAAGTTTGATACAGGACAGTACAACAGTTCACATTAGCAGAACATTTTAAAAAGAAGTTCAATAAGCTGCAATTTGTGATGAAATAGCTAAAGTAGCTTAAGCATGGTAAAAAAAGGTTTTTTTTAAAGTAGCTTAAAAAGCTAAAATTAGCTCTAAGAAGCAAACAGAGCATGTTTGTTGAGTTTCAGAAGCTGAAATTATTGCCAAAATGGTTAGTAGAAAAAAAGCTAAAATTTGCTGAAGTTAGCTAAAAAGTAGCTTAAAATGCAGAAAACAGCCTAAATTCCTATAGCAGGAAAAAAAAACACAAAGTTGAAATTAGCAGAAAAGTTTAAGATTTATTGAAGGATTTTTAAGGATATTTGAAGACAGCTCCATTTATTTTCAATAAGAAAAAAATGACCAAAAAGAGCTAAATAGCTTAAAAAGCATAAGTTGCTGTAATACCAAAAGACATAGCCTGAAAGAGCTGAACATTTTGATATATGAAATGTTAAAATAGCAGAAAATTTGTGGAACGAGTTATGTGCCAAAAAACATTTGGAAGGAAAGTGAATCAAACTTTCGGTTTGTGTTCCCTGAAGCTTTGCAGAGTGGACATCGGCATGGTGCATATGTGTATTAAGAGAGGAAGGATGAGTGATTTGAAACTGTTACATGTACTTCAATAAGATACATTTGAATTAGACAAGCACATTCTGCTCAGTAAACACATTCAGAGGGAAAAGAGATGAAGACACTTCTGTGAGCGGCTCAGATTTACTGAGAAAAAAAAAGCAGGCTGCTGGCGAAGTGAATAAATTATGCTCAGTGTTTTCTTAGGATGTGGACATAAAGTGGAGTGTGTTAAAATATGTGTGTACCGTATGCAAACCCCCAGTCATAAAGAGGTGTGTGTGTGTGCTGCAAGGTCAGAGGCTCTCCATGCTGCACAAGGTATTCATTGTACTGAAGAGAATAAGCATTGTTCCGATTGCACAAGGTCTCATTTCAGCCTATATAAGGTCATAATGTAGCAACGAAAACCATTCTTCACTAAGAATTACAGTAAGTAGGCTGAAGACTCAGGTGGAGACAGGCAGAGTCCAACAAGACCACAAGAAAGTCTTAAATCTCTGGACAGGATGATTAAGTCTTTATATCCATTATAATCTATGTTTGTACATATAATATATGAACAAAAAAGCAAAGACTGGGGAAAATCTCTTTATAGTGTGGGCAGGGTCTTAAAAACAGTTTGGGGTTCACTAATTGGAGAAAAATTGTGAGACATTTCCACTTGGAGTCACATTAAATTAGATTTTACCATGGAAATTACAATTTTTTGAAATGTGTAATTTTGCATGAAAGTAATCGGAGAGTGAGGGGTTTAAAGTTAGTCGTTAGTCTGGTAACCTGGAGTCATTGTTAAAGAGTATTAGTTATTTTTAGAGTTTGTTATTTAGTCCCAAAAAGCCCTGCTTCCTGTAGGGACACTAGCGACGCGTGTGGAAGTTACACATGAGCTTGATTGTTTGACGTTTCTCTCCTCATCCGTTCTCTCATGCCCCCCCCCCCCCCCCCCCTTCATTTTTTAGCTGCTTTTCCCTCCATAGCTGCACTCAGCTCGCAGGCTGTAAATCACAATTAAGGGTTTCATTAGTTATGGCTGATTTATAAGGACCCAGAGCTTATCTCTGAGCCTTTCAGTCGTATATTAGCCAACTACAAGATCTCATACATAGTTATGAGACACGCTGTTTACTGTATGAGCAGATTGGGTCATATGCCAATAGATATTAATTACTGAGTAAGACTCCATAGGTTAAATTAATTGTATACGGGCGATAAATCAGCTTCATCTGTGTGTTTTATGTCTTGACTGCATATCTGAACTCGTACCTTTTAATAACTGGCAGCAGCAACTAAAATCAGTCCCTATTATCAGTCAGTGATGCAATGTTAGAAAGAAGGCCAAGCGTTTTGAAAGCTCATCCAAAGACTTTGACAAACGTACTCCAGAGATACAACAGGGCAGCATCCCAAACCCACACAGACACACACATGTTCTTCTATCCTCCTGGGGACTTTGTATTGACTTCCATTCATTCAGTCTAACTCTGACTCCTTAAACCTAACCTAAACTCAATTCACACCTTAGTCCTAACCCTAACCCCTGACCCACCAACGGTTTATCTTTATGAGAGCTGTTGCTCTCATAAAGAAGAGTGGGTCCTCACCAGGCTGTGTACCAGGAATATGATCAAAAATCATCCCCACCAGGTAGAAAAAACATGAACACACACTCTCACACACTCGTATCACGTCTTTCTGTCCAACAAACAAGCAGGCCTGCTTATCCTGTGGCACCTTCTGGTCCGGATCACGGAACATCCAGGGAACTATAGACGTAACTCTGGATTAGTTACAGCTTGAACAGGTGAGCGCCGACATGTTTGGACCTATTTACAGTCAAATCCTTTTGTGAAGAATTGAAGAGGGTTTGCAGAACAAACGATAAAAACAAAAAAGTCAAGTGAAGAAAAGAAGTTTTGACTGAGAAAAAAAAAAGACAATAAAAACTTGTTCCTAATCTTGACACTCATCTTCTTGGATCAAAACTTGTTATTAGATAGAGATAAGAAGAAATAAACCTCTCTCTCAGGTAATTTCATGCCTAAAGACAGCGTATTAGAGTTTGTGCCATGCAAGACAAGTATGTGTTGAAAGGAAAACTTTCGGTATTTGAGAGAAAATAAAATTAATGAACAGCTGCTAACACACACCTGAGTTTGTTTACCTGTGCAAACAGTAACAAAATACAGTAGGTCAACAATGGTGGCGTCTGACAGAGACGTGTGGTATCGTGCTCAGATCTGTTGAAAAACATACGCTGATAAAAGTGTTGTGTTTACATTGAGCGAGTACCTGCATTTCTGAAGTGAGTACCTTTAAAACAAATGATCACAGTAAAATACCTTTAATAATTTTCCATTTTATGTTAACTCAAATCTTTGTTGTTTTCTCTTATTTATTTCACCTCAGCATTAATTACCTCTTAAATACATACAAAAAAAGGAACTGAGGTAATTATTGGCAGATTTTAATGACACATCATTCTCTGTCATTCTCTGAGCAACCAGGAAAATATTTCTTTGCTTTTAGTTAGTGGAGATTTACAGTAAAACCTCCACTCAGTCGTAGCTGTCAGTAAAAAAAGTCCCTCATGACTTCTTCAGTATCTTGTTTTTATTATTATTATTGAAGAAAGTTAATAACGCAGGTAATGGTAATAAGTTCACTTTGGAATAAATGAGTTAGGCTGCAGCTTTGGGTTGTTAATAACTGTTTACTAAATACAGTATTTTCTTAGATAATTGATTTGAAACCAAACCTCTGATCCTAAGGACCCTTTTACTTTTTTATATTTGTTATCCAATTAAAATGAGAGGTTGCTCTAAGGCACATTTTGTGCTAGTTGACGTTTTTGAATTTACATGTAAAGATTAATTTAATAAAAAAAAAGAAAGAAATGAAACAGAACAATCTGTTGTAGAAAATATTATCCTTTTTTGGTAAAATAAAATATTTTTGCTCCACAACTTGATTTATTCTCTGTCAGAACTTTAAACAACGCTTAAATGGTTTCTCATATTTACTATTTTTGAAATCTTACAATGGAAATTAATGAATCAAGCTGTAAAAGTAAAGTATTAGTTTTATTTAATATTAATGTTCATGAGGACTCAAAGTAAAGCCCATATTTGTTTGCTTTTTAGCATAATTTATTATTAAAATCAGGGATATCTGAGAAATATATTGTTTCCTTTAAATCTTTTGTTTGTTTTTTTACTAATTGAATGTTTTTGTTTAAAGCCTTTTTGTGATAATATTCCAAAGGAATGGCTTTTTTACGTTTTTTCATTGTGCAGTTCTTTAACTTTGCTGATTTTTAAAGTGCTTTATAAATAAAATTGTAAGGTATGACAAAGGAGAATAGCCCAAATAATCTTCAGCTTTTTGATAATAAATTGTTCTTCATATTGTAGTAGCTGCTCTGATAAAGACAAACGAATCTGTTGGGCTTTGTTTGTGAGATCAGAAATGTAGCTTAAAATAATAAAATAACTTGTGACAGTTGGCTCTTTTTGACTTTTATTTATGGGCTAATCCTCTGAGCACACGTTTGGTTGTACACTGTTACAGACACAATTAACGTGCTCACTCACATGCTTATTCCCAGTAACACTTTCCCGTGGCTCGGCCCCGGTTCTGACTGATTGGGGGTGACAGAGAACAAAGGAGAAGATTAGCAGATTGGGCCGCAGGTCAGGAGGAGGTTTAGTCTCTAACTGTGAGTGTGGATGGACAGGTGTCATCCAGGGACACCGCTGCACCATGCTGAGCAGCATGTTCTCAGCCTGGTGCGTCAGACCAGCAGAGTGTGGGGTGTTTGTGTTTCTGTGTAAAAGTCTTAGACATTAGGACGCCACAGAGTTCAGGCTGGAGCAGGTTTTTTTCAGTCAGCGTTTGATCAGTCTAAATAAATACTGCATATAAAAGCTCCTTTTAAAGAGAACACAGTTGGTTTAGTGCTGTGTGAGTGGTTAAAGAGATATTTCCAACACTGTAAATTTTATTTAATTCAATTCAAAAATACTTGATTGATCCCAAAGGGCAGAGTTGTAAAGTAACTAAGTACAAATACTTCTTTACTGTACTTAAGTAGAAATTTTGGGTATCTGTACTTTACT
>JAUBOC010000011.1:2953706-2964407 GCA_032275365.1 Anablepsoides cearensis
TTTTCATTTTAATGACATTGTGTTTGTGTTATGGTTGAATTTTGTTTATTTTAAATGATTAAATGAAATAAACTAATAAAAAAAATATATATATTCTCAGGCCTCACCTGAGACGTGTCGCTGTTGTTCATCAGTGTCTGCAGTGCCATCCTCAGCTGCTCCACAGATTTCTCAAGCCTGTTGTACTCCTCCCAGGAGTGTGCCATTTCCTGCAGAAGCCAAACAAACGAACGTTTAATTCAAAAAAGAGAACTGCTCAAAAAGATTCAATGGAAATTAATTCTCATTTGTTACGTTTTGCATTTATGCTAATCAAACGGTGTAGCAACACAAACACCCATCGTTTCACAGACATGGTTAGATACCGTGGACAGCCGGGATATCTGGGCCCTGATGGTCACCAGATCTTCCTGCAGCAGCCTCTGCTGGTAAGCGATCTTGTGGGCGTGGGACGGCTGCTCCTGATACTGCTCCATCTGCTGGTGGGACACATCCAGGATTCTCTCCAACTTATCCTAAAAAGGGCAGCGTAAGGTGAACAAGGAGAGAACTGTTCAGTCAGTATGGCCTGTTAATTATTTCTGAGTTTTAGGTGTGCATTAATAAACTGAGAAAGCTGAGATATGTATATCCCTGAGTTTCCTTTTTGTAAAACATCCATGGCCTGACTTACATGTCAGCTCTAGAAATAAATCAGCATCACAGTGTGTTACCTGAAATCAAGTGACACTAAATTGTGGTCCCATTACATTAAATTGTTCCAACATTGAAACCTTCGTGCTTGTGACAGTGTCAGACATTCTGACAGAGGGTTTACCTTGTCGTCCTTCAAGGAGCTGATTCTGGCCTCTAGGTCTTTGAGAATCTTATCCTGCTCACATAACCGACTCAACTTCACCTGCAGGGGGAGACACAGAGCCGAGAAGGCAGGGAGATGAAGGGAGACGCTGTGATACAGCATCCTTTAGTGCTAATCAGACAGCGTGTGTCTGTGCAGTGATTTTTGATAATTAAGTGGCCCATTTACTTAATTAAAAAAAGGCTTTTTTTATCTGCACCTGCAGTGACCGTGTGCAGGTATGTGAAGCTCAGTCTGAATATTGATCAACATGCAGCCCCAGTGGCCTAATGGATAAGGCACTGGCCTCCTAAGCCAGGGATCGTGGGTTTGAGTCCCATCTGGGGTGCTGAGCAGAGTGGCGCAGTGGAAGCGTGCTGGGCCCATAACCCAGAGGTTGATGGATCGAAACCATCCTCTGCTAAGCAAGCTTTTTGACTTTTGTGGTGCAGTGGTAGGGCAGCAGACTTGAGATAGGAAAGTTACAGATTTGATTTCCTGTCATGGTGTCTTTGAGCCAGACATAATCTCCCTTACATAGCTGTTCCACCTGAGTGTATCTTATGTATGATGGTTAAATGCAAAGGACAAATATCATTCTATGGGAACACACAATGATGACAGCAGCATATACATACACTTATCTCTGACTGCTCTTTTAATACCTACGGTAATATCCCGTAGTTCCACCAGTCTAGGTTTTTGTAAACATTTTGACAATGAATAAAACTATTTATCAGCACAGGTGCAACAGCGTTAAATATACTCAGATAATCATTAATTTTATTTTATATCCATCAAGCCTAAAGTGAAGTCACTTAATCACTTGGAGATAAAACAGCAACACAGTGATTACACAATAATATTGACAGAACAGTTGAAATATTCAATCAAATACATTATTTAGCACTAGTGGTTTCCATGGCGATGCTGTTGTTGGATCTTCACTGCAGACAAAATGTGCATAAATAATTAAAGCAGCTGTGTGAGAGAAATCCTTTTAAAAGAGCAAAAACATGCCCAAAGAGGGAATTGTTTGGATTGTCCAAATGAAAGAACATTGAAATTTGACCATTAAAACTGTCTGGATCCTGTTTGTTACCTTAAATCTAAAGCTATAAACTGAGAAAGCCTTGCCAACACTTTCTCATATTCATTTTTAATTTAATCATTTTTCCCTTTAACTTTCTCCCTCTACAGTATCCTGACAGTCAGAGATTGCACTAGAATTTCACGTTTTTGTCTAGAGGGGAACAAAATATCTGGAAATAAGTAAAAAAAATATTGCGAGTTACAGCCTTGAATGTCCAGGCCTAACCAAGCTGGTACTACTACTACTACTACTACTACTACTACTAGTATTACTACTACTACTACTAGGATTAAACCATCCAGACGGGGCGGCTTCCACTGGTATAAAGCAGCCTAAAGGGAGCACAAAAAGACCTGTTGCAGATGGCTTCTTTTCGTACCCTAAACCTAGAGGCATTTTTGCAACATAAAGCCTGGCCTTTTGCTGCATTTCAGTTGCAGCAGAACTCAAAATTGTGAAGTCGAACTAATGTTAGTTTGGAGCTGAAAGAGTTCCAGTTTCCAGACTGTCAAAACGTCAGAAAAAAAACATTTCTATTTCTTGCTCTGACGAAATGAACAATAACTTTTACAACAATAACGCTCTACACGGCATTTTGAGTGAACAATGTTAAAACATATGTCCTAATAATCACTATAAAGTACTTTAAGTCTGACTAACTTAATGAAAGGAAACCACATAAAACTGCTAAAAACTGTAAAAGTAAAGAGTTTCACTCTCATGTTGAAGTGATGAGGTCATGCATGCTCAGGTATGGTCGTGTTGCACCGACTTCCTGACTTGAAATTACGACATTAGCGATTGTTCCAGTCCATATTTTTGACTTGGAAATCCAAAATCCGAGTACGGCTGCAACGCAGCATTATTCTACCCTGATTCTAGCTGTGTTTGCTGCCTCAATGTTGGTGGGGAAAATCATATCAAAAATGAGTAAATCCTTAAGTGATGTCATCTTATTTGCGACACAACAATGGACATCAAGCTTGTGGTATTTCTCTGTTCACTATATAATTTAAAACTAGATGAAACAGACAACTCAAAATCAGCCCCAGCAGCCCAGCATGAATAGAAACCCAAACTCGAAGTGAGTCACAGCAAATAAAGGCAAATATGTACCTTACAATTCAAAACTGCTATAAGTGGTGAACAATTTGCAAAAGTACAATTTGGTGAAAGTACCAATTGACCCAGATCCAATTTAATTGCACACTTTTTGTGAAGCAGACAGTAGAAAAGCCAAGCTGAGTTTAATTTGAAAATTGTACATTTACATGACTTAGAACCTTTACCATCAGATTGATAACCCAATTGAACTTTTTTGCACATTAACACATTAATTACCAACTTCAGCCTAATTTCAATATGTTCTTTCTATCAGAGTAAAAGAACTAGATGAAACATTTTGAGTATTAAACTCTTCCTTGACATCTACAGTACATACATAAATAAATGTATTTATAAATAAATAAAATTCATTAGAGGAATTGAAACCGAGTGTAAATTCTTTATGAAGAGAATCTCTTTAGGAGTTTTTAATCTAATACTTACATCCACATCGCTTTCTGCAACTTTCACAGGTTTCCCTGATTCCTTCAATGTCTGACTTCCAGCTACCTGAAAATTAAAAGATAAAAAAACAATACTTGTTTTTATTTATATGCTAAAACAAACTGTCTGATTTCCTGGTATTTAAGGAAATGCAAATACATATAGCAGCTGGAAACGACTACAAGGCAAAAGGGTGAACTACAGTATCTGAGACATTCTCCTACCTTTAGGAACATGACATTAAAAGTGACTTCTGGCACACAAAATCAGCTCTTGTCATGAACAACACAGTGGCTATGGAGACTTTGAAGCTCTGCACAAAACGATTTGCCTTTAACATTGTAACACTCACTTTACAAGCTGACAAACACATCATAGAGCACAAGTGCTCACTTTGAATCCAAAGATTCTCCTGATAGAGGAACATGATAACAGTACAGCACCTGCATTTGAAACTATTAGATGCACAACAAAATTTCCTGACAAAAGCTTCTCCTTACAGTTGGAAACTATTTGTCAGAACAAAATTTTGCAGCGTTAAGGAGGTGTGCAGCGTTTCAGAGAGGATGGTAGAAGCAGCTGGCTTTACAACCACCGGGCCACAGCCACAGCCACAACACATGCACTGCCGAGCCATCCCATGCCCAGAACTCAACATCATTGTCAACACAGCCACATGTAGGTGGGGGGGTGGGGGGGTAATGACATCAAAGGTCTAATGCTGGTTGATCTGTGAGTACCATGCTGTAAAGCGATGGGATTTTCTTTCTGGAACACAGACGCTTGAAAGAAGCACTCTCACAGACATGGAGAGACTACAGCTCCTTACTCTCATCACACTACAAACATGCAGAGGCAGAAATGCACAGATGGAGCGTACCTCTCGTTTCAGAATATTTACACACGCACACACACTTACGCACAGACACAGTGAGCTTACGTTCATTATAGGCCTGAGAGGCCCAGCAGTGCAGTGCAGTAGTAAACTGTGAACTGCGAGGATCAGCGGCTCTAGAGCTCTGATCTGGGAGTCAAGAATCACAGAAACAAAGAGCCGCAGTCACATTATGGCGGCTGCTTTGGGTGAGACGCTTCTAAAAGCAGTCGCGAGTTAGAGACCATTACGGTTTAGTCTTTGGGAATGTTTAGTTATACACAGAAGCCTGTTGCAGCTGCTTTGGTGTCAACAGAAGAAGAAAGTGTCAACAAGATACACTAGGGCTGGGCGATATGGCAAAAAAAATGATCACGATAAATTTTTTCGAATCGTCCGATCACGATTAATTTCACAAATTTTTTGTTTAACTGTGATAAAGTGACTAAGAAATAATTTAACAAATAAATATAGCTACAGAAATAAAAATAATGACTGTTATTTCACTTTTACTAATATAACAAATAGTTGTTGTTCAGTAGAACATTAAATTAATTTTGCAAAGTATTTAAAAGGGTATTTAACAAGAAAAAAAAACATTTATGTGTAAATCATAGAATTTCACATTAATAAAGTTACCTTTTTGTAAAATTAAAGTTTTAGAAATGAATTTCACATTAAATATGTCATAAAGAAACATAAACCTACAAACAGCAGCAATTTCTGCTCACTTGTCAACTGAATAGGATCTAAGCTCATTATTTACTTTTGTTATGGAAGGAACCCCCCTTCCGAGCCGACTAGATCACTCTTAACTCACTACCCACGGCAGGAATATCTGCTATAATTATCTTTAGCGTCATTACGATAATCTGGACTTCCTTAAGATTGTTGGAAGGGCAAAAATTGGCATGATTATCTTTCAGTGTGACGCTGGCCTTAGCTGCTGTTTGTGATGAGACTCATAGAGGAAGCATCTTCACGTCTCGTCCAGCCCATCGTGTGCCCATAAAGCTTAAAGAAAAGTTCTTCTCCAGATAAATGAAGAACTGCTGGGACATTGTTCTGTCCTAAACGTTACCCTAAGACCGCTTCATATTTTTGGAGGACGCTTTTATTTTAGCGAGTCGCGCATCACAGCTCTCTTTTCTTTTTTCCCCCCTCCCTCTCTCCCTCCGTGTCGGGAGGGGAGCTTAGTGTTAGCAGGTAACTGCAGGTACAGGAAGCGACAGCGGTCAAAATACCTCAGAAACTCGCTCAAATAAGCGAACTCTGTGAGATTCAGTGTTTTATACTGGCTTACATGTTGTTTAGTTAATTCTGCGATTCCATCTGCGTTTCATTAGCAACTTATAAACGGAAGTGGAGCAGGAGAAGGTGGATTCTGATTGGCTGTTGTTGCGCACGTTTCTGTCATGTTTGATCGAGGAAGAGGCTCACAGCTGATCACCGTGATCGACCTGGATTTTTTCTCGATCGATAATCGCGATCAACTAATCGCCCAGCCCTAAGATACACTACATGTTAAATGTTCAAATCAGTGAAGGTCCAGCGAAAAAAAAAAGCTTTTTCTCTCACCTTCAGATCCAGATACTCTAAGTCCTTCTTCAGCTGCATATATGTGTCATCAGCCTGAAAGGTGAAAAACATAGGAGGATATTAGTGATACTTGCTAACAGACATTAAACTCATGATTTAAACCCTCTACTGAACCACAATTATTGTATTGAAACAAAGTAATATCTGTGTTTAAAATAATACATGCATTTTGACAAACCGACACAAACACTTCAAAAGTCATTCACTAGTTTTGTCTTGAGACAAGTCAAGCACATCCAAACAACAGACCAGCACAAACCAGACCCCTCATGAGACAACAGATCCCAAAACATCACCGGGTTCACCACTGAATTCATGACATCGACATGAAAACCACAACAAAACAAGCTTCTTCACGACCAGCACAACAGAGGCATTCACCAGAGGACCAAACTAACCGACACACCTAAAGCTGGCCAATTAGGTAAAGCATGGGATGTACACAGAAAAAATATAGAAACCCAACATGCTATGGGCGTGATCAGTAAAAGCAGAATGTGGAAACTGATCAGCCAAGAACAGATAATAAGACGGATGATTTTCAGCAGCCAGGCCAGCAGTCACTGACACCAAACAAAAGAGCTTTTTGGTTGAGGTTGCCATGACTGACACCAGCCTACTGTTGTGTGTTACAGCTGGAGATTACAAAGTAACAAAAAAAAAAGCTCCACTCACAGAGTTAAAAACATTCCCAACATGTTAAACCTTTGTTTATCACAAAGAAAACTTATTGGCAACCTCTACCAGCTCCTGTAAAACAGGGGCAGGAGCATCACTGGGGCCCCCCACCTGGGTGCTGAAAGGGCCAATTGGAGTTGAGAGGCCCACGTGTCCGAGGTGGGACTCAGGAGAGGGGTTGGAGCTGAGGACGGGGCTTGTGCTAGCAGCGGGAGCAGCAAGGAGCCGGTTTTTGAGGCAGGACTCTTGGGGACCGTGGAGCTGCTGGAGCTGGGTTAACGTTTGCTGGCGTGCAGAGGCCATCTTGGCCTGGTTGCGGCGCAGCTGTATGAGGAGCAGAGTGAGCTCCTCAGGCTGTCACAGACACCACAGGATGCTCCCGTCAGGCAGATTTTAACACTGACCACATGTGATCTTTGACTTTTACAGCGAGAAATGGACACAAAGCTAAAAATCAAAAACCAGCTGGTCTGCAGAAATACATAACCAGGGAAAGCAAAGAAATCTACATCCCTACAGACAGCTGCTAAAACTGAACACAACACAACTACTTCTTAATAGCTTGTTTTTTTATGTTAAGTTTTTATCATATAATGTCTAAAAACCATTATATAAATGTAACTGAGACACACTGGAGATTAAAACCTACCGTTTTGCCATGAAGGCTGGGTGCACTCACTGTGTGTGTGATGTAACCAGACGGAGGCATCGAGCGCCTTTCTACTGTAGCAGCCTATAAAACATGAACACACAAACTCACAGTAAATGTTTCATCATAAATGAAATGTTTTACTAGACTCAAATTTGCAGACAGCACAATAGCTTAGAGGTTAGCACTTGTTTACAGAATTAGCTAAACACGGATGCTACTTGTTAGCATGTTGATTCTGAAGTTGTTCAATCAGAGTCGATTAAATATCTAATTATCTGACGCTTGTTTAGTTCAGCGTTTATATCTGAACCTGCCTCTGACCGGATGCTCCGGTGCAGAATTTTATCTTTGGCTGTATTTTTGCTGTAATTGTTTACCTTAAGCATCTGAGATTTGGACCTCCGGGGGGACACGGTGAAGGGGAAGTCCAGCACTGACATGTCCCCTTTAGGCCTCACCGTCAGCCGTTCAGCAGGCGTGTGCGGCCTCCGTGCAGGCGACAGGGTTCTGCTGACGCCGGGCGGAGGCCCTGGTGGAGGGATGTCTGCAGCTGAAGGTGGCACCGACACGCAGCGAGGAGACCCTTCTGACCTGGGAGCAGAGGAAGGGGTGGGCACGGTGGATGGAGGGCGGGGACCAAATGGATACTCCGGAGCCGGGGTGTATATTGGTGCGGTGGGGCTCCCGTGTCGGAATTGCTGGCGCTGCTGCCATTCGTACAGTTGCCACACAGTGTTGGACCCTGGGCCCCCCTGATCCGGGGTGAGACGGAAGTGGTTTAGGCGGTCCTGGGCATACTTGTATTCACCAACTCTACCGGGAAGTGGGCTGTGGTGTGGGTTTTTTGGCAGGGTCTGGTAGGTGTCCATGGAGGTGTATTTGTGCTGGTTTGGTGGTGTGCGACGAGGAAGGGTGCTGTCTCTGGAAGGGGGGCTGTTGAATAAAAACATACATTTTTACATGAAGTAAACATTTTTTAAACAGAATTTAAGTGTCTCTATGACGTTCTTCCCAGAAGTTAAACTTCTATCAGAAAGCATCATAGTTACAGCTTCAGATAGATCATTTTCACGTCAAGACAAAACATATACTTAAGAACAAAATGTAAAAAGACCTAATATATCAGTAATGTAAAAGAGAGAAGTGAAAGAAACAGGTCAACTCAGTGATTCCCAAAGTGTGTGTGTGTGTAATATGTGGACGGGTTTTTCCTACAACGTGGGGAATTTTTGCCTTGTGGGGACGGGTCCAAATGCATGTTACAGGTGTGGAGTTAGGTTTAGGATCCCAAGGTTCGTTTTAGGTTAGTTTTAGGGTCAGGTAAGTACCTGTGAGGTTAATTTTAGAGTATATTGTCAGGGTTAGGCTATATTGTCTAAAAACATGAATGGGAGTCAACGGAAGGTCCCCATGGGGTCAAGAATGTGTGTGTGTGTGTGTACTTGTATTTGTTAACTTTTTAGGACCATTTCTGGTATACACACCTATTTGTCAGGACCAGTGGTCTTTAAATCAAAGACCACTCCTAATATGGTGGAAATCACATAAATGCAAAAAAGTGAAGATTAAAAGTGTCATTTTTATTTCCTCTCAGAAAGTTGTTCATGTTATTACAAACTTTTTGGACAGACTTGCATTTTTTGAAAAAGAAAATACAGCATAATATCATGATTGAGTATTGTCACACAGTAAAAAAAAAAACAGCTACACTTGAAATATTTTCTATAAAAAAAGATATTCTGTTGATTTGTTTACTGCAAGCTGCAATTTATTATTTTATTAGTTCAACTGTTCAAAAAAGGTTGAGGTATGAAACAAACTGCAAACAAAATATCTGTGTCCGGTTGGAGATGAAGGAGAGTGGGAGCGGAAAGTTTCTTATAAACTAAAGGGGGGACCAGCAGAAATGGTTTGGGGTAAATAACAGCAAAAGTATTTGCTTTGTTTTATGTGCGTCTTGTATAGAACTACAGTGCGCACCCTCACTGTTTGACTTTAACTACATTTTTGTACATTTACTTGAAACATGTCTTTCTTGAGGATGAAACCTTGTGACTCAGAAAGATTACCTGCATCAATAAAGGTAACATAAAAACCATCAATGTAAAAAAAATACACCAATTTTAAACAGACAAGATGGCTTCAGGTTCTAGCTATTAGGCACATACATGTCTAATAAAATAGACAGTTTCACACCAATTTTCAGCTTCGTGCATGTTAACAAAACATCTGGTGAGAACAGAGTGACAACATTCAAAAACGAAGTCCAGTTTCTTTGAACTAACTTACTTGGATTACTATTTCCAGAAGGACAATTCAAAAAAGTATTGCCTAAACAACTGGGAAGATTTAGAATTTAGATTGTTTTGGACGATGGAAAATTGGTCTTGAATGGGTTCAGCTTTGAGTAGCTGTTAGCTGAGTTTGCATGTTTCTCTGTTGAATCTCAAAACCTGCATATAAGGTTAATTGATTCTAATTAAGCTTTAGTTGGAAGTATGAACATTTATGCTTGTCTGTCTGGTGTGTCTCTGTTGGGCATGCAACCTTCTTCAGGGTATACCTCATCTCTCCCCTGTTGATTTCTTGTAAACACACCAGTCCACACACACATTTGAACAAATGAATGTGTAATAAATGTCAGTGACCTACCCTCTGTGCTCAGACTTCTGAACTTTCACCCACTGCTCCACCTGCTCCAGAGTATTCCTCCTCTGCATATGCTTGTGTGTGTCCAACACAGGTGGGTCTGGCGCTCTTTGGTACGTCCCCGCTGCGATGCCGTTTGGCTCCAGGATGGGGCTGGGCGTGGAGACGAGGCCGTTCCTGGTGCAAACACTGGAGGGCAAGGTGGAGGTGGCCCGTGATGGAGCACGGGACGGCACCCTGGACACAGGAGCCGAGGCCGACACGTTGTCTGAGTGTGGGAGGGCAGCGGTGACTGGGGGGTTGGATGGAAGGGACGTGTGCGTGTCCATTTCCAGAAGTGTGCTTCCTATGGGCTGCTCCAGCATGACGGTGCCAGGAGAGTCTTTGTGAAAACTGCACAGCTCCTCCGGCTCTCGGTGTATGGGCTCCAGGAGAACCTCGTGGATAATTGATTTTGAGGCCTCAGAGTCTGAAGTCTTAATCCTGTGGTGGTTTACGTGGTTTGTCTGTGGAACAGCCTGTTGCAGCAACCTCTCTATCCTGTCAGCAGGTCTGTATAGAGAAACCAAGCCAGGATGAAAGTTAGTTATATAACTTTCTTCAGTCTTCTCAAAAAGTTTTTTTCCATTCTGTTCAAACCATTTTTGTGTTTAGTCACATGAACATCATGTTCTGTAAATCTAACAGTTTAGGTTATTAAAGTGCCTGTGACATCAAATTTTTGTAATAAACATGAATGCATTTTTGGAAAGATAACAATGATAACATAT
>JAUBOC010000011.1:2964507-2984976 GCA_032275365.1 Anablepsoides cearensis
TGCCAATTTTCTTAAGAATAAAGATGTTTTCTTTGACTTTTTGTATTTGAAGGATAGGCATGTCACAGGCACTTTAATTTGAACTAGTCGTTACATAGAAACTTAGATTTTCATCTTCAAATTTAAGGGTAGAACTAAATACGCTGTGTAGGTCTTTTTAAATCAGAGAAGCTGTCAAGCAAAGCCTTGAAGACACAATTTGATTTTACATTCATTAATGAAATCCCACGGGAAAGAGGAACTTTAAAAAGTTGTCAAGTTGCTGACATTAAGTGAACCTCATAAAAGTAACAGGAAGGCCTTCAGAGCCTAATTTCTCCTCAGCCGCAGAATGTCTCTGAAAATACAATAATATAGTATTGACTGGCTTGTTACCATTCGATTTTAGTTGAAATCTAACAGCTTTAATAACATACATTAAAAATCAAAATTTATACTCTTAAAAAATAAAGTCCAACATGCCAGTAAATAGCATAGCAGCTGTCATATATTTTCCAAATACACAAATGCAAGATAGCGGGGTGAAAAGAAGCTTCAGAATATTCCCAACTGGCGGCTGTCTGAAGCTTGGTTTCTTTTCTGTCACTCTCTAACAGCTAGTGTCGTCTTGTGGGATTTCTCCCTGTAAAAAGAGCGAAATGGCAAAGAAGCGAAGCAAGTGGGGGGTGTCTGAGGCTGCCAGGGAATGATGAGACGTATTTGATCTGCGCTACACCCCATCGTCAACGCATTAATAAAACATAAAGAGAGCCGCTGTTAGTTCAAAAACCCCATCATCTGAATGGAGTTTTTTTCTTTCAAAGCAGCAAGGCACAAAAAAAAATAAAAACATTGCGCACATACAGTACGCTAAAATATTTGGACAGCAAAATCAGACAGAAAGGGAATCCATGACACTTAAAGTGACAAAAGATGATCCAACATCTGAGGTTTTTGGTTCTGTTCCCTGTACACCACTGAAAGGAAAGAGCGTCATAAATGATGAGTGAGCCTACAGGATATTTGTTTTAGTGATCTGAATTTTAAACACATCAAATATTAAAAATGTTAAAAAATATTCTGTTCCAAAACCAGAAAGCTGAGATTTCAAATGCTTGTAAAAGTTTTTGTTTGTTAGCAAATACATACATATACTGCAATTACGAAGGCCTAAATATATATACATATATAAACTGAATAAAATATATTATTAAAGAAATCAAAACTCCTAATCCATTAGAAATTAGAACAAAACCACAGTTACTGGTAAAATAAAAGCAGCACTCGCCACCTTGCATGTTAAAGTTCTTAATAAAGGTCTTGACTGATCTGTTAGTGCTCAGAGTATGTGTTGGGCAACACTCTCAGTTACTAACAAACAAAGTTACTGACCAATATCTAAAAACAAACATTTGTGTTACTATGGTCAATTAATTGTAGTGGCCATCAGAATTGTAAATTTTAAGAGTGAATTAGTTGAAGAAGTACATAAAATAATTACTTTGTAGGAGTTTCAATAAAGTCGATACAGAGGTTTATGAGATGTCATTTATGGAGGATGATCACTTAAAAGAGAAAAAATGCATCAGGATAGGTTAGAATGTAAAACGATTATCAGGTAAATAGAACTGTAAGTGACATGTCTGTTGACTCAAAACATTTCTGAGAATCTTGAATGCTGTTCTTGATCAATTCACCCACCATGACCATGTTAAATGTCTTAAAATAAGGATTAACAATAATAATGACACCAATGGAAGAAAGATGACAAAAAGATCACTTAATGCAAAAAACACAGGGGGGAGCTCATGAGTCAAAGAAGAAAGAAATGTTTTGGCAGTAAAAAGAAGAATAAATGATGCTCTGTAAACTTTGGTGCTGAAAACAATCTATGATTCTTCTTCATGTGTTTATTAAACTGCTAGTGTCTGATTATCACATTCTTATCACCTCTGAGTGTATAGCTGGAATTCTACAGTTAAATAATGGCAAAGACATTTTTTTAAATGTGCTCATCTGTAATAAAATTGTATGTATGTTTGTTTTTTTGTTTTCTTTTTATTGTCTTTTCCGGTTTAATACCAACCTTGTCAGAAGCAGTGGTTTTTATGTGAATCAAAGTCTGGTCCTAATAAAGTGGAGTGTATTTTTTTGTTAGGGTTATGTTTAGGGCTAAGGTGTGAATTGAGTTTAGTTTTGGTTAGTGTTAAGCCTTTGTAATAGTTACGATAAGGGTTTGAGTCAGTGCAAAACCACAAAAATGAAACTTAACGTGTTTGTTTGTGGTCCTACCTGATGAGTGCGTTGGCATGATTCTGCATCCGCGCGGCCTGGTTCATGGCTTTCAGCCAGGTGGTCATGTCCTCCTGGGTGTCGGCACTGAAGTAATACGTTCGCATGCCAGTGTGCTCTGCCTGCGAGCCAATCACAGAGCTCTGCTTGTAAATGTACGAGCGCATACCAGTGTGGCTAGCCTATTGGAAGAGAGGAGAGGCCGGTTCAAACCATGGTCAGAGATCCAGAAATCATCTGTCAGACGGTGTAGAAGTGAAAGGGACAGGGTGACGCCATGCTGTCCAATCACAGAAGCAACTCCAGCAGCAGCACAAGCACACCAACCAATGCAGAGGGCGCCAATGAAGGACATTACACAACAAAAAATATGCAGACATTAACATACAAACAGGAAGTTCAACACAAGACACAACTTCATACAAATGAGAAAATATTGTTTTATATCAGAAAAGAAAAATGTAGAACCTGTAACTCAAATGTCCTCATCTAAATTCACTTAGTAAAAGCAAGTCATAGATTACAAATTTCCTTAAAAAGAAAGGTTTTTATTAAGGAGCTAAAAATGTTAGCACATACATATCTTTTAAAGAAATATCATTACATGAATTGTGGTTGTCATTCATAGAGTAAAGGCAAAATAAAGTGAGATCAAAAGGTAATTCTGCTCTACGTACACCTGATATGAAACAATGGGCTTATAACAAGCTTACTCTAAAGTAAAGATGACCATTTCTTCATATGCATTCTGAATGGAGGCTGTGGCTGAGTGGTTAGGAGAATCATGAGAGTTGGTGGTTCGATTCCACCATGATTGTGTCACATGTTGAAGTTTCAATGGGCAAGACACCGGACCCACTGCCTCAGATGTGTGTACCGTCAATTTATAAATGAAATCTAAAACATTAATTAGTCACTAGAGAATGATTTATTCAGATTAGCTTCATTGAGAGATAGTCAAGTGCTGAATGTGTGTGTAGATGGTGTGTGTGTGTTTGAAAGTGCTTTGAGTATTCTGGTTGGATAGAAAGGTGCTATATAAGTAAAGACCATTAAATTGTGTTTGTTGAAAATGAATTAATTTATCAAGTTTAATGTGAATAATTATAATGTCGCAAATAATAATCAATGATGTTTGCAACTTTTAAATATATTTTGAATGTAAGTCTGTTATTACAGGTTTCTAAATTGTTGCTAAAAGACCAAAAATAAAAACTCTAGTGTATAACAAATGATCAGCATGAAACACTAAAGTTGGCAACTAGCATAGGAACATAGGAGGTAAATGAAGAGTTTGTATGAATGTTACTTCACTAATGTCAGTAGTAGTACAACTACACTGCCATGTTTGGACAGTAAACTTTGTATTCCAGTGCAAAATAACCTTTTCTGAGATAAACATGAAAATATATATAAAATCAACAAAAATACAGTGGCTCAATATGCTGCCATACAATGTTCTAACTGTTCAGATATAAACAATTTGACATTTTACTGAAATAATTTTCTTCTGTTTACTATTGTTAATGACCACACATACCTTTTTATTCTAGGATAATTAGAATATATTTTGATTACTACTTATCCTTACTACTTACCTAATCATCTATTTTTATGATTAAACTGTGATTTAGTTGAGGTATAATCTGATTTGAGTGACATGTTATGGTTGACTCAAATAGAATGTGCTCTCTTTCATGCTTAGTAGGCCCAGCACTGGTATTGTATGGTCTTTATTCTTGCATCTATTGTTCAAGTCTATTTGGCATTTATGTCTGGTTGTTAACACACAATGGAGTAAACTGAAAGTTTTCTTTTCATTACTTTTGTCCAAAACATCCAGATTGCAGCTAACTACTCCAGAATATGCAGTCAACATTTTATATCAGGTAAATCAAAGTTACAGTGTATATATTATATATCACTATATCTACAGTATGTAGGTATTTTTATGAGTTCACTTCATGCATATAAAACAACCTCTGGTTAACCAGTAAGACTGGGACTGGAAAAAGAAAAGAAAAGAAAAGAAAAGAAGATAATTGAGGTAATGCATGGTAATAGCACAATGCAATAGTATCTGTACCGGGATCCCATTTCACCTTTCCTTCATGTTAATGTTATGTGCGTTTGTGTATTATTGTGTGAAATGTCTACTTTTGTGGTGCAACTAAAGTCTAATAACTTTGTGGTGCTGCAGGCTTTAGCAACTTTCTGCTCACCAGCAAAAAATAAACATGGTTGCTAGCCCACATTTGAGACTTTGGTATCATAGTAAAGCCTTGCATTACTGTTTAGTTCTTGGCTGATTTTTTGATAATATTACACTTAAACTCTCTTTGCACTGTGAGGCAGGCACTGTTTGGTGGGTTTGATATCTGAAAACATACGATCTATAAAGGTGGTGAAACTAACTTTATGAGGGGAATGACTTAGTGTGAAAATCATCTTTTAACAAATGTTTCTGATGAACATTAATTGTTTGATTGATAATATAGCATTTTGTATAAACAACCATTCGCCATAACATTCACTTTGTCAGTTTCTCAATCTGATAAATGTTATATTCTAGTAGTATTTCTTCTCTCTCTCTTTTTCCACCACCCCAAGTGGGCACGGAAGGTTCTGTATTCTAGCTCAGAGCTCACAGTTACCTTCTACTTTTCCCATAGTGCCTGTCTTGCACTGAAGTGAAACCACAAGAGGTAGGTACATTCAAAAGGCTTCTCTGTAAGTGTAGGTGGAAACAACAGAAATGCCAGACAGCACAGTACATGATGTCTGGAGAGCAGAAGTGTTTCCAGCAAAAAAATAAAGAAAAATATAAAAATAAAATTTGAATTTTTGTGTCTGTTCTCATTTGTTCAGGATGCCCGTCAAACTAGAGATTTCCAGTATCCTTCAAGTAGATTTACTTTTTCTATTTTTAACTTCAAGTCCAGAGAAGAGGTCAATATCAAAAGAGCTTTCTGTTCAAGCAAACCTGAGGAACACACGTTAAATAAGTGAAGCAGCCTGAAATTCAAAGAGCAGCGTAACAGTAACAGATGCTCATTAATTAAAAGCCTCTAAGTGTTTTGTATTCGTTAATAAAGATGTCCTTGTTCTAAACGTGGAGTTACCAGATCCCCTTTGAAAGTGAGGAGTACTCCACTGAGCACAGCTTCATAAATAATCCACTTTTCCTTTCCCTTCCTTCAGCGCTTCGGTGGCCAACAATAAAGAGCGCCCACTCAAAACTAAATGTATGTAAGTGGAAAGTATTGAAACTGAATCTCTCTTACTCTAATTCTTTGTCTAGGTAATGAAGCAGGATGAAGAGTTCAGACAGAAGGTTGTGTTGGAATCCACTTTTAGCTGCGATGCAAACATTTCTTGACTTGGTTTAAAAAAAAAGCTGAGTGTTAAAAAAAAGCTGACTGTGGTTCAGTAGCTTGTCGTTCCTGTCGTCAGTGTCACAGTTAGCAAACAGCACACAAAACATTACCTCCAGTTTGGCAGCTTGATCTACACACTACAAACATCCGTGAATAAATGAATAAAACAGACTGTCACCCCTGCTGTTTTATTTGTGTTACTGTAAACTCTGAATAAACCCTGGCAAATGAATGCACAACAAGTACACAAACAAGATGGTAATTCAACTCCTCCATTGGAAAGCTCTGCCGTCTGGCCGCTCAAACACGCTCAGCACTGATAAAAAAAAACGTGGTAAAATGTAACTTTCTGACTCAGTGCTGCAAAGCATGTGCTTGACCCTGACGCTGCTGGATATTTTAAGATGTGGGAGCTGATTGCACGGCTCGCCTGACTCAATCAGGACTCGATAACCTGGCGGCCACATCAGTTCTTTAATTCTTTTGATGTTCAGGTAAACAGGTCCAAACGAAGAGTGTGACACACTTGGACTGTGTCACCATGAGCCCATAATATTGGCAGCGACAGTCTTTTGCATCTAAAAATACATTAGAGTGTAACGATGTTTGAAAAAAGTTTACATTTGGAGCAGCAGTAAAGAGATTTTTTTTAAGAATATTATTTACCTAAGTTACTTGTTTTAGATCCTGATCCTGATCCATAATCTCCTTGGCAGAGACAACAACCTAATGCCCTTTTTCCACTAGTGCCACTTAGTGTAGTGTCGGTACGATTCGGTACGGTTCCAAGCCATTTCCATTAGGCCAGATTCATGGAACCAGACCTTTTTTTGGTACCTACTTCGTTTTGGTTCCAAGTGGTCCCAGTCGACACCAAAATGCGACATCACAACAAAGTTCATCACTAATTGGCTAGGGGGTGGAGTCACTGGTTGCGTCTAAGCTGCATTTACAACAACAACTCGAGGCACCATTCTTTCAATTGTAGCAGTGGCATTAGTCGTGTTTCCATCCAATTGTAATAAAAAAAAATGTGAATTTTTAAAATTTCAGAAGTTATTCAGCAAATGTGTTTCCATCTCTCATTTTGCGCATTGATTTTTTTTCGAAAAACCCAAAAACCACCTCCACCAACCGCCCAAAACACACCCACTGGAACCGGACTGGAATGTCAATGGAAAAACACCAAACTGACCTGTTCCGACACTGACCGTACCGACACTGCACCAAGTGGCACTAGTGGGAAAGGGGCATAAGGTGCTGTTGTAGCTACGCCATGTCTCTGGGAGGTGCTGCAATGCTGGCACAAAATTACACCAAAAACAGGAAACAAGCACTAAAAAGAATAATCAACTCAGTCAATTGTCATTATTTATTTATTATTTTCAAGCGATCAGATTCTCACCACATTTGCTGCCTTGGTAAACTTTTTCTACCACCAGCTGTACGTGTTTATTTTAGCATTTAGTCAGTGTCTATTACAATGCCTTTGTACAACAGATATTTGTTGGTTGTCTGAGTAAAACAGAACTGTGCAAATACTTGTCAAAACACTGCCTCAAAGAAAAGCCACCTAAATTATCTGTACTTCAACCTCAGTCAGCAGGAAACATACTAATAGACCTAGTTTACAACTATGTGTCTTAAAAGAAATGTACTTTAAACCAAAACTGCCTTAATTATCTTGACGAAAGCACAACAGAATCAGCAGGAAACAGCTGTGAAAACATGCCTCCTCACTCACCTTTAACGCACTAACAGACGGACTCTTCTAGCCACAAAGGGACAGGCTGGGTTATGAAAGACGAATGACTGATATGTTTGAGCACGTGCAATGAACACATGTACAAAAGGCATAAAGCAAACACAAACATCCATACTGCGTGCTGAACAAAATGTATCTTAGCTACAACCCAAAATGCAGAAACCTTCACTAACTTCAACTAAATCAACCTCCTTCTGGAGCGCAGCTCTTTGAAACTTTGAGACTCCTTAAAAGATTCATAAAGAGCTCGAAACTTGCATCAAATTGATCAGAACTTGGTGGTGAACTCAGCACACAGCACCAGGACAGAAATAATGTGGTGAATGTGTGCCTCGCTTCAACAGGAATGTTAAGAGGGTCGTTCAGCTCGGAACCACACATGGCTCCATTAATCTCTGCTGTTTGTGTTGGTGTGAGAGGTTTCTAATCAGCAGTTTCAGAACTCGGGTGCTTCATGAAGCAACCAAAGGATGGATGGATGGATGGATGGATGGATGGATGGATGGATGGATGGATGGATGGATGGATGGATGGATGGATGGATGGACCAGTATCACATCACTTCCATCCTCTCTGTGCATTCTAACATTTCTGTTGTTATTTTTGCTTTATATTTTCCACTCTGAATCACTTCCTGCCTTTTTTTTCACTCTTTCAGTCTGGAAATATCACTCACTTCTCACACTCACTCACAAAGGCTTATACCAGTGCCTGCCCAATGCTTTTGGACAACACACAGTCTCCTTTGACCAGGTGCTATTTAAGGAGTCATTGTGCTCAAACAGATAAGCCTCAGCTGCCAGAGCAGCACAGACCTTCTGATAAGGACCTCGTATCAAACGTGTTACTGTAGAAGCTAAATTTAAAGTGGGATAATATCCAAAGAGAACCTTCAGTGGCTTAGTGGTGCTTCAGTTTCAGGTAAGCATGTAGTGGGACAAAAAAACAGGTGTAGATTTGGAAAACAGGTTTATTTTTGTCAGTTTTTTGAAAAAAAGACTTTTGGCACCTGTCAAAAGTTGAAAATCATCTTACTTTTGGCTTTTTGAACAGCTTGACATTGACAAATTTCTATGCATGACAGGACTGAAAAGCTAACTGTTTTAAAAAGAGCTCAGAAGTATGTGGATTGCTGCAATCTTAAAACAAATCAAATTTCCAAAATCTCATAGCGGTTCAGTTAAATATTATTTTGAAGTTATCAGTTACACAATAAATGATAATGTACACAGATTTTGATGGTAAGAAGCCCAGACAGAGTCCATCTGTACAAATGAAAAATAAAAATGTTCTAACTTGTTTTTAACCTTTTAACAGTTATTTGCCAGAGCAAACTGTAGCACTTCCAAGGAATTCAGGGGTCATTTCCAAAAGAAATGTTCTAATATTTCTGCCAAGATAATTGTGTGCTGCAAAACTGAAACCCACTTTAGTACTGAGTCCACTCAGATTGAGTGAACAAACTAAAAATGACCAGTCCATGCAGACCCACTACCCAAGGCTATTTGTCCTACCATTGGATAAGAAGGACAGCTCTCCATATGAAATCCCATCCCCTTCTGGACGAGGAGTGGACATTGTGCTAACGGGGATAAGTGGGTTTGATCTGGTACAATGACGCCAGTGATAGCACACCCTGACAACAACTCTCATCACCAATTTTAGCTCATCCTCCTCAATTTCTAATTTTCATAACGGTTAATGCACACACTATTTTATAAACCATGATGCTGTTGTCGATTGTATCTTTTTTAGCAAAGGAACTTATTTTTAGGTGCTACAGCTTACTGATATTTGCACTTCTATTTTATGTAAATAAAATTTATAAAGTTAAGTTAACAACAGGGTAAAGGTTTGTGAAACATTTTGAAATTTTGGAGATTGTAGATGTTTTGAAAAGGCAACCATCAGCTGTAGACTTACATTTAATCAAATTGGATGTAAAAAAAAATGTAAGACTGTTCAAAAGGGTATCTACAACAGGTAAGATATTACCTATTTACAACATTTCTACAGAAATCCAGCAGCAACTGTTTCGTAAAAGAAAAGAATGTATCACAATTTGAATTTTGATGATTGTGGGGTTGGACAAATTATTTTTTTTAAGAATATATCTAATGTTTTCACTCTTTCCACTTTGGAACAATATGGGCACTAGGGGTGTAACGGTATGTCAGGGTTTGGTTAGGATCCTTGTATGACGGTCTCAATACGGTATGGGTTCAGTGTGTTTTTACAACAAGAAAAAAAAAAGTCAAATACTACTTCTTTTTTTTTTACAGACTACAATTCTCCCAGAAGCAGAAAAGAAACAAACATGTTTGTAGGGATGGTCTAAGCTCATGTACAATAATGTAAAATCTGTTTGGAATTCATTAAAAAATAAAAATCATACTAAAAAAAAAATAAGTAAAATAAACAAAAAACAATAAATGTTTTCTTCAATGAAAATTTAACTCAGACTTGTTGCAAAACGAAAAGTAACACGGAACTGAAAAACATCTCCCAACCTGAAAATAACAAAACAGAAATAAACAAAAGTGAAACACTCAAACTTCTCAGGGTGAAGAGTGTCAGTGTGACAAAATGAGATGTGATAACAGAGATATTGAATAAATAATCAAATGGCTTGCCACAGTAGTTTTCAAAGTGTCACTTACATGATACAACTGCTTGCCATACAGTCTCTCTATACTGCAGAAGTCCATAACCAGTCCAATAACAGAGTTCTTTTTCACACAGCTGATTTAAATTAAACAAACATTTGCTTCTGTAGCTTATTTTTTGTTTGGAGTAGAGTGCTTATTTCACTCTGCTTTTCTACTGTGGCTGTTAGCAAAATGCAGCTGAATGAAACTTACACCAGTCAGTTCACTGTTTATGCACAAAAATGTTTGTATCAAACCGGCAGGGCACAAGTACATTTACCGTTACACCCCTAATGGAGACACAATTTGGAAAGCAGAGTTTTTCTTTTCTCTTTTTCCCCACACCATCAAAAAGTAAATAAAAAAATGCATGCTCAAATCTGAGATTTGACAGACAAAATATTATTTATAGGGTCACATAAACAAACCAAAAAAGCCAAATACAAAAGTCCATAATGCAACAACAGAGAGGGGAGGAATAAATAAAGGGACAATCAGACAAGGGGAACAAAAAAAGAGAGACAATGCTGGTAAAATAATGAAACATTTCCACCAAAACAACATGTTCTGAAGTCATGCATGAAAACCAGAGGAATATACGCGGCTGCTGTATATTCTCCCATGTTTAAACCACAAGGCCACACCAACAGCAGACGACATGGATATATAAAGATTACGTTTGGCAGTATAATACCTATTTATAGGAGGGCTTTTCACTGGATGGCGCAACACACTCACAGGGAGGAAGGGGAGTCCCAGTCAGGCAGCCAGCCAATGGGAACAAGAGAGGGAAGAGGATTTGGTAAATAGGGGAAGGAGAGGATGGAGAGTGGGAGGTTGAGGGTTTCATTTACAGCTGATTGTATTTTTACCGGAGATGGATGCAAACCTGGAAAGACCTGGACATTGTTTTAATCTAACTGGAGATTTATATATACATTTATATGATTTGCTGTTTAAATTATGTGGAGAAAACATCCTAGAGGAATTCTATGTAATGGGAAAATCTTTAGTTCAGAGGAAGTTATGATCTCACCCTGCACTGAACCCACCCTTATTTACACTAAATCACTGCAGGGAGTGGAAAAAACAATACAAAACAAAAGAGGCCCAATAATTAGACTTTATCCTGCTTTTAAGTTGCTTTATAAAGTTACAAAAATGATAAAATAGGAAAGAAATACATAAAGCAAAAACAGCTGCTTATCACTACATTGTGAAAATGCAATGCTTTTAGGGAACTTTTGGCTTCAGGATACTTATACGAGCAGATTTGACATGTTTTTGTACTCTGAATACAATTTAGATTATATATATATTTGTATTTGTCAGGTTTTCATTTCAGCTCAAACACAAAAAAAATTTAAACGAAATTAAACCGTATGAGATTTCAGTGAAAAAAAATGAAAAATGTGTGGTAGAAATTTACATTTCTCTTTTCCTACTGAGAAAACCTAATGAGTGAAATATTTTAATTTGTATGATTATAATATACCATACAACTTGTTAAAAAGTCGAAAACCCAGGCTGACATTTTTAGAACACTTTGGACTCGCTGTGTTTTCTGTTTGATAAGAAAAAAAGGACTGTATACCATCTTACATTGTGTTGGATCTGACACAAATATACATAAACAGGTTTATTTAACTTCTAATTAAATAACAGGAACAAGTTTTGCTAAAATAAATGTGTTAAAATAACAATAAATAAAACAATATCTTGTAGATTTCACACAAAAATAGCCCTGCTAAAGGCCCTGTCACCCTATAAAATGTTAGACAGCTTGTGAAAATTTTGTCTAACAATGAAGACATCTATGTTGAAGATGGGATATCCACCTGAAGCCTCTTTCAGACGTATTCATACTGTAATGCTAACATTTATATCAAATATATAACCTACATGAGTAATTTAGTCAAAACAAAGTTTTCATAAGTTATCTAAAGTTATAGTGTAAGAGGACCTTACGGAAAAATAATCGTGAAATACTGAAAGGAGGAAGACAAGCTTAAATATATCAAATATACTGAGGTGCTTATCTGGATTTAAATCTTTCTACTTAAAGTAAAAGTTCAGATCTTTCGAAGAGGGATTCTGTTGAAAAGTTATTAACAATCACTACTGCGTTGCTGAGGTTTGATGCTGCGCAAGCTAGCAAAATGCTGGTCAGTCCGTTCAGTCATTTTAACAGAACCGCCCTTCAAAAACTCTGATCTGTTTCTTTAAAGTGGGGCTTAAAACATCAATCTGTAGATGAAAAACAAACTATATTAGCTCAAATGATCCAATTCTGAACCAGTGAAATCAGCCACTATTTCAGATTTTTAATAAAAAAAAAAACATTGAATAAAAAAGGAACATAACAGGGAAAAATGAACCCAGTATTTATCTGCAGAGAGTGCTATGCAGGGGTTAGAGGACCGCATGAACCTAAACACCAGCTGAACGCTTATCTTTAAGAAATTAATAAAATTCTGGTTTGATAATACTTCAAAGAAACAAATCAAAGCTTTTAGATTTGCTGCTTTTCATTCAGTCATTTGGATTAATGGAGCCTACAGTATTTACTGCAAACATTTGCCTGTAAGCCTTTGTTCATGTTGGGCTCAACTCTAAAACTTGTGCCTCGGGGGAGATGAAGAAGCTTCGTGCCATTCCACTCCAGCTTGACTCTGTCAGACAATCAATCAGCGGTAATAAACGTCGCTACAACAGGTGGAAAGTGCTGCGTGACGAGGTGCTGGTTGATTGACAACATTCTTCCATTCAGTCATTCCTGTAAAATTATATATATCCTTCCCTTTTTATTATTAGTATTATCTTTTTTTTATATCTGTTGTTCTACTTACCCAGATGCTAAAACATATAAAAATAAAAGAATAAATAAAAAGTTAGCATAGGAGCAAAATAGCCTGAATTAAAATGCTCACCTTACCTGCTATGAGCTCTAGCTTCAAAAAGAAACTAATATTTGATCAAAATGGATGAGAAAGCAGTGATGTAAGTCATAAATAAATCTCTCGAGGAAAAGGTCGTGCACTTCCAAAGCTGGTGGTTTTATATTAGCCCTCTGTAGAAAGGCAGGGCTCCAGCTGGAAAATGATGCATGTTTTATCATACGAGTGTCTCAGTGGAATCTCTTCAGCTTTAAATAGAACAGAGTGTATATTTTTATATCAAGTGGCTCCAGCGGGAATAAAACCCATAATCTACATCTGTCATGTTGGAGTTTAGAGCGTAGTGACCGCAGCGGAGCCTTTTATTTCATTCTGCACTAAAATATTAACATTTTAATAGTTTTATACTCTTCTTTTAGGATCAATTTTTCCATATTTAATCGGTGAACATAACAAAATCCATTTAACACATGAAACTTGTAGAAGAAGTTCCCTTTTCTGACCCAAAGAGATCTACAAGTTTCTGGCTTTCAGTCAAATAAATTACATGGAGGAAACGTCCTATGAGATACAAAAAGAAAATCTCTATAAACAAACGGAGGCGTACCTTAAAGGCATACTTGCGGCTGATGTGATCCTCAGCTCCCACGGGTGAAATAACGTAGCTGGGCAGTGGAATACTGCCCAGGACCGACTCCTCTCTGCTGTCTGGGGAGAGAAAAGGGAGAGAGAGGAAGTAAGTGAGGTGGGGGGTATAATCAGGACGAGGAAGGTGATAAAAGGGGTGAGAGAGATGTGCAGGAAAGGAAGAAGCGATAGAATAAATATCACTCGTCACCCACTAATTTCCTTGCCCCCCTGCCAGCAGCATCAGAACACAGACACACACACAGACACACACACACTGCATGCTCACATGCTGTCACAGAGCTGTGCCAAATGACGGCTACACTGTGGCACAGAAGCTCTCCCTGCTCCTGCTGGCTTGGATTTCCCTCACTCCCATATTTTATCCCTCCACATTAGCCAAGAAGTCTTAACGACAGCATGCAGCCTTCGACCTTTAACCCCAACCTAAACTTACACCAACCTAAACCCTTTAAGCAGCGCATCGGAGGAGAAAGTTCTCACTTTCCAAACCCTGCAGGTTTGCACCTCTATAAATAAAGATCTTCAGCGTATTTGTTCTCCACTGAATATTGTCGCAGGATATTATGTGTGCGTGAGAGAGACATTTACATCATAAAACACAGGACTGATATGAAAATACACGTGTGTGTCTATGAGCGTTTGCCTGAGAGGTGATAAGGCAGCACTCTGGACTAAAGGAGTAATTGGTTAAAAATAATCCAAGGTCCTTTGGAGGAGACATTCCCTAAATGGCAGGCGAGACGATGAGGACTTTTTATCTGCCATACCATGTTTAGTCTCACTCCAGCACACACACACGCCTTACACACAGCAAACCAAACCAAGAAAGTGAGTTTGAAATACAAACAACCAGGACTTAGTAAAGATGTATGGTGCAGGAAGTAGAAGGGGTTGTCGAAGCATGTAGGGTGTCAAATAAAAAATAAATTAAGCAACATTTGTGACTTTTTGTATTGAGCTGTAAAAATAAAAATGATTAAATGGAGGCTATAAATGAAAGGAAAAAAAGGAGCCTCATTTGTCTGCTACTGTTGTGCTGTTTTACCGAGGGAAGTGTTTGTCCCGCATGAATACAACGTGATTTACTGCATGTGTGCGTGAATTAAGAGGCACTTCTGACCACGCGTATGCAGATTCACCTCATAAAGAAGGTATTTACATGAGATATGTAAGCCTGAGCCACTTAACATCCCCGCTGGAATTACTGTAATCCAGATGCTCTAAAGTATGTAAAATTCTTGACTCAAACAGAAAAAAAAACATCACTATCTGGTCAAATGAATGCCAACTAAATCAAGTTAATAGCTCACTAATTAATGAGAGTACAGGCTCTTTCAAATCAAATATATTCAAATAAAAGTTGCACTTGCCAGAAAAATTGCAGCCATTTGCTAAAACCTCCAGCATGTACCAGAGAATTTAGTCAATTATGCACAGAGAGTTTGCAGTGACAGCAAGGAGGTTCTTCTACAGACATGTGAGACTTTGTGAGCCAAAGCTAGACTTACTCAAACACTGCCATGAACTCATTCCCCTGTTGGGTAGATGCAAAGAAGAAGGACGAAGGCTTTGGTAATGAACACATAGGTCTTACTGGCTTTGAGTCTTTATTACTCCGTGCCAGGACATTGAAAGAACTTATATATTTCACTTCTCAGGTTCAGTATGTCAGTGATTAAAAAATGTGTATGTTTTGCTGAACTTTTTATTGTGTGATGCTATCAAGCATTCACAATATTGAGATGATCCATTTTCTTCCATACATTTTTCAGTATCTGACTCGCTCCAAAGTTTTTGTTCATATCCAAAGGTTCAGCTCATTTATGCCATGAGTGCTATGACTGTAAGTATTTCAGCAACTTGTACTTTTTTGGCTCTTTAGCTTTTTATGCCATTTATTTTTCTTTTTGAAAACATAATGTGTTAAATAAAGTTTTACCTCCACTCCTATAATATCCTTGATCTCTTTTTATACAGATTCCCAGAAAAAGATCAACTATCATCAGTTCCAAAATATAAGGGTAAGGACACGCACCTCTCCTCAGTTTCTCCAACATAAATTAAACATATTAAAATATTTGGAAATGAGGATTGCTGTATTAAAATAGCACCTCCCAGTCAAATTTCCTCCATGTTGGACTGCCGGTTAATTTAAGCCCAGACCTGAGTGTTTCCTCCCAGTCATCATCTGCTATTATTAAATTTGCTTCCAATTTCAATTTTTCCTTTACACTCAAGCTGTTAACCATAGAATGGCTCTGCAGTGCTTTATACATTTTGTAAATTATCCTTTTCATCAAGTCAACTTCCATACGCGCCATACGCAGCGCTTCAGTTTTGTTGCTGCTTTGAAAATTTTTGCTATAAATACAATAGCGCACCTATAAAGTGTGTAGGTGTGTTATCTTTATACCCTGCAAAAACACACATGGAAAATGTTCTAGTTTTCTTGTTAACACTATTTTCCTTGTAAAAATTAAGATTTTTATTTTTTTTGCACACAGTTTTTATAAATAATACTTTGAAAACAGTACTGTACAATGATTACCTTCTGTTTAAATCTTCTTTTAGGCCTTAATAAGTTAAGTTTTTATTTTTTATTGTCTCATGTTTGGGTTTTCTTCAGGTACTTTGGTTTCCTAACACGACTCAAGGGATGCAGATCAGGTTAACTCATGGGTGGGCAATCCTGGCCCTCGAGGGCCGATAGCCTGCATGTTTTACTTGCTCCTTGCTTCAACACACCTGATTTAACTTTTCAAGATCTGAAGAAGCCCATTAACCACCCACCCACTCAAATCAGGTGTGTTGGAGCAGAGGAACAAGTAAAACATGCAGGATAGCAGCCCTGAAGGGCCCTGTTTGCCTGAAATATTGGCTTCTTGTCTCATACATTTCCATGTCTGGAATCTTCTCCTTTCCTCCTGACTACCAACTCCATCTTCAACATCCTGTTCAGTCCAACATTGTTCAGTATACCCACAATTCTTCCTCTGAACAAGTCCAAACCATATCCGCATTTCAATTACTTTTTAATTCACAGAGTAGCTCCTTCTAACTCCTAAATTTATGTCACCTCGTTCATAATCCAACATTTTACGTCTAAGAAACTGAATCCTTTTTTAAATTTTCTTCATGTAGATTTTTGAGTCATATTTTGTAATGTGTGAAAATGAATACAGGTATGTTTAGGTCAATAAATAAAATGATTTGACCTCTACAGCTTGAAGAAAATCCAATAAACACTTACTGTACACGTAATAAAAAGGAGAGAAAATGAATGTCTGCCTTTCTGTGTAAAACTGTGAAAGATGAAAGGAGGAGATGATTGAGGCTGGGGACAAATCAGTTGTTTTCATGTTGAGAGGAGAAACCTTTGAACTGCGCCAGAAAAAAAAGGAGGAAAACGAAACGATAGAGAATTGATTTCTCCCTTCTGTCGAGGCGAGCAGGGAGGCGAGCGACTCCCAAAAGGTTCTGTTCAAAATATGGAGATGAAAAAGGAAGGCGTGGAGAGGAAGATTAAGACAAGCGAACGATGGAGCCCGGTGGTGATGGAGTGTGATGTGTGTGCTTGTCACACGTGTTTCAACTGGAACTCACAAAGAACTATCCAATTAATGCCTGCCTGGACTGATTTACTGGCTCCTTCATCAGCTGCACTTCACTATAATCACAATTTAGTTCCAGATTTTAAGATTTTTACTCAGGTTTTGTGCTGAAAGCTGTCAACTCTGAAGGAAACACACAGTTTGGCTTTTATTTTCTTAAAAACTTGTTTAAACACAGTTCTCTTTTGGTGAATAAACAGAACTTTGAGAATATATTTAACCTGATAAATGTGCACAATTAATCAATTAGCCACAAACTCAGACTATGAGAATATATATAGAATTGGACAAAATGCGTTCACTTATTCATCAGATAAAATGCCACTAATTAATAATTTCCATTTTGCAATTACTGCAAACAGTTTGTGTGCGACATGCTATCCAGGGAGCATGTACGCCCACAGGCAACAACGGAGCAGCTAACGCTAACCGCCATAAATCAGACTACGAGGAAAGCCAGAAAATGCTAACCAAGTCGGCTACATCAAACTCTCCTCCAGCGAATGGTGCAAACAAATCCACTCAGCCTAGAATCCATAATACCCTCAGTAAATCTGTCCCATACGAGAGGCAAACTAAGAGCTGAAAGGAGATAACACGGGCTGTGGCTGTTATAATAAAGAAGTTAGTTTAACCGGTGATTTATCATTTTAGAACTCAGGGCAACTGACTAGGATGAGACAAATAGGACTGATGTGAAAAAGGGGTTATTATATTATTTTTAATGTGAAAATTTATGAATTTCTTATATAATATTAAAACAAGCTTGTGTTAAAAAATCATGGTTAATATTGTCACCTTTTCTTTATTTGTTTTTGTTTATAATAAATCAAAAAAATCTGAGAAATTTGCTTGGAGAATGTTGGAATTCGTCAGTAGAAGCTCTAAACTGGCTGCTCCCATTTTTTTTTTACAATTAAACATGGCAGAGCCCCAAAAATGCCCCTGAGCCCCGATGGGAGGATGCTGGCTTAACTGGATTATTTTCATGAAAAATAGCCTTCAGTTCAGACCCTGAGGAGGAAGTCTGTTTATTAGGAAGGAGCGTGTTTGATCAATTTATTTTAGAAATTCCTCATTTTATATGGGATCTAAAAAATGGAAGAAATAGTATGAAAACATGTATGTCCTTCATGCTCTGTTTTATATTTTTATTGTTATCCACAACTGAAAATCTTTCCAACTGGAGTCTTTCCTATTACATTCCTGCATTAGTCAAATAAACCCTGCATGTTTGTCAAAAAAAAAAGAAAGAAAAAACAAACAAGCTTTATTCTACTGAACATTGAGTTGGTTTGGTTCTATTTTTCAAGCCTGCATGTTTGAATATTGGGGAAACACAGAGGTGGTGTAACAAGCTGTAATGCTTCTTTTCTTGTGCTAGTTCATGTAAGACTCACCTTTGTAGTAGAAAAGACAGAAATCGGCCAAGACAAACCACTTCCTCTTCCAAAGGCGCATCCCAGAGCTGTCCTGCAGAGAGAAAAAGAGGACATGAGAGTGTTAATAAAAAAAAAAAAAAAAATAAATAAAAGTCATGAATAAAAAGATGAAACAAACTGAAGCAGAAAACAAGAAGCACTGGACAGAGATCGTCAGTCTGAAGAGAAAGGAGGCAGATTAGAAAAATGAGTAAAAAGAGAAAGCAAAGGAAAGCAGATGCTGTCAGAAAATCCAACTAAAAAAAGAAAGGTTCAGATGGACACGATAAAGACAGAGCCCGGCAAAGACAGAGAGAAGAAAGGAGTTCTTATTTGTCTGCTGGCTTGCTGCACTTGGACAGCTTTACCGTTCATTTTATCTTTCATGCTCTCTGGCTGAAAATAAAACCATTTAAAGAGCAGAGAGGACACAGGGAAAAATAATCACCTCAAACAGCTCTAAATACTAGTCCTTTGATTAAAGATGCATGAAGCTCCAGTCATGTAACAATGCTGTGTGCGAGCAGATGAAAAGAAATAAAACAGTCAGTCCATTTGGTTGAGATAATGCTAACCTGTGGATGAAGTGTGTGTGGGAGTGTGCATTTTTACAGGATGCTCCTCACTGCCTATCATAGTTTTTATAATGGGAAAATAAGTGTTTTGTGTCCTAGTTGTGTTTGTGCCATCGTGTGCTACCACCTGATTACAGTCACCCTGCAGGAACAACACTCAGAGACTGTAATAAAGTCAGGCATCATCCCGTAAAACAATTATAACTAAAGTTATTTATGCAAAATGTTTCTACTTATAAATAATTATTAATTAGAAGAAAAGCAACAGACAATGATAATAATAATAAATGCATTTGATATTTTGTTCTTGTTCTTTCCCTTGCATCAAAGTTTTGTTTTTACAACTGAAATTTGTGAAGATCTCAGTTTTCTCAGGGGTTAAATAAATAATTTTCATTTAATAATCATTTATTTTACATTATAGTTTTGGAGAATCATCATTACATTTGACTGAGGGGGAACTAGTAGTATGACAAAATGGCTCAGTGGGTAAACAAGTCTAAAAAAGTTGGGAACTACTGTCGAAAACGACCATCAAATTTGCCCCATACGTCGGCTGCAACCCCTGACCTCTCCCCTGACCTCTCCTCCCTGTCGGTACATTGTTCCTCCTTCAGTCAGTTCTGGATCTGTTCCTCCCCGTGTTTTTGATTGTAAGTAACTTTTTATGCTGCCCCGTCAGCACTCTTTATGAGGTAAATAAATCAGTTTTATTTCAAGCAGAGTTTTTTGAGCCTGCTCCCTTGGTTTTTTGTGACACAAACTTAACAGAACAATGCAGTACTACAAACTGCATCCTGATAAAAGTAAAAGTTTGAACAATAAATCAAGATTTATGTAGTGTATTAAAATTCTATGCGCAAATACTAAAAACATATGTCCTAATCTAAGTGATTAATCAGAACAAATGGTTACGTGTGGGAGTTCATTCTTTAACCTGTACCTGTTTGTACAGCCATCCTCGGACCACCACCGGCACATTGGGATTCCTCTTGATGGCTTGCTCTCTCTTCCCAAAACTGTGAACCTTACCAATGGATCGAGAGGCCTGTAAACATACACACACACTGTATGTAAAAATAGATCCACACAATAAAAACATTAAGGTTTAATTGCAGTCCTTGTTTAATTTTATTGTTGAATATGTTGTAATATGTTCTATTTCGTATAGGCTCCGCCCTTTAAGGCTGTCGCTATTGGGTTTATCCCTCGCGCGCATGCGCAGCACTGAAAACTTGTAGTCCACGCCCACC
>JAUBOC010000011.1:3014134-3026669 GCA_032275365.1 Anablepsoides cearensis
CTATTCTATTCTATTCTATTCTATTCTATTCTATTCTATTCTATTCTATTCTATTCTATTCTATTCTATTCTATTCGATTCGATTCGATTCGATTGCCCAGTTCTTTAGTAACACTTAAAAAAACAAATGATGAGAGACTGATACAATCCAATTTTTCCTTAAAGAAAAAAAGAGAAGAATAAAAAAAAACAAAAATACATTCAGCTACACTTTCAGACTACTGGTTGACACACAGGTGGAAGCGATGTTTTACTCTTTCCTGCTGCAGCGCCGTCAGGCTCGAAAACCTCTTTAACATCACTCTGTGTCCTCGAGAAATCCATCAACAGTTTCTCCTTTCGTTTCTTTACTGGCAAAAAGAAGCCACGAAGGAAAACTTAAAACAATCACCCCCTCATTGAGAAAGTATATAAGATATACTTTTGAAAAATAACTTAAAGGCATTACTAATTTATTTTAAAGTCACAACCATCCAATTCGAAAAACAGTAAATTATTAAAACAATCTTAGACATAAAGTAGAGAATGATTTTAAAAATCATGTTAGTTTGTTTCTACGTTTATTGTGTTTTAATTATTAGAAAATAACCTCCTAAGGCATTTAATTCACTTTATAGTTGAAGGAATTATACTGTATATACAAAGGATCAACCAATTATAAGTATTTGCTTGAAGCTGCAGAAAAAGTACCAAATTTGATCACTTACTGTTCTTGCAGGATGTAGTCCATGTTCTCTGGGGAAATCTGTCCAGTTACAGGATGGATAAACGACGTGCTCCTCTGATTATGACTAAAGTGCCAGAAGGGAGAGAGAAATGAGACAAAATTAGCAAGCTGAGCTCCACCGTAAACAACGTAACGTCAGCCCCTCTCTGTTCACAATAACACCCTGAGCTGATCATCCCCCAGGAACGTGTCGGGCTCAGAACCCCTGAGCAACATCTCTGACTTTCCCAGTCTGGTGCAGAATGTGAGGGCTTGACTACAGGACCCCCCCACCTCGCCCCACCCAGCACATCCCGCACAACCTCTGTGGACCAAAACGTTGGGCTCAGCACAAACGCTGGACAGCGCAGGTCTGGGCCTCCATCGGTTACAGACTCATTCAGTAGGTCATTCAACGCCTCAACCAGAGTGTAAAAGCATTCGATTGGGTAAACAACAGTGGGTGGCATGTGGGGTCATTGTGAGGGTGGGACTGCATGAGTAAATGAGTGTGAAATCTGGAAAACATGTACTGTGTTGTGGAACTGGTCGAGCATCAGATATCATTCTGACCTTTTATTTAACGTATTTTAGCTTCAAACTATTTGTGACACTAACACTGCAGGGAAACACTCTTAAGGACATGAATGTGTGTGTAAAGCCTTTAAAAACAATCAATACATAGTAACACAGTGTTTTCAGTTTAGCAGCAGCTCACATTATTCATGCTGTAAAGACTTGTGCCTAACGTAGCAGACGAGCAAATCCTCCAGAGGACCATGGTTTCCCAGAAGAGCCCAGAGTGGCTTCCAGTCTGTGACCTAATCACAGGAACAACACCACAACTCCTCAGCTCAGATGTCTGTTTATAGTATTTCTTTATCTCAGGTAACTGAGGACCACTACTGCTGTAGGTACTGTTACTTTTACCAATAGGAAAACTACTCAGTGGTTGTTCTCAGCATAAATATTAAAGCTTCTATAAGTTTTTTAGCTGAAAAGTCTCTTCAATAAAACAGCTTAGATTTTAAAGTGCCTGTGACATCAAATTTTTGTAATAAACATGAATGCATTTTTGGAAAGATAACAATATAACATATTGCAAAACAAATTTCACATTGCTGAGATGAACAGTTGTTGAGATATTTGCATTTGAAGAAACAGGAAGTGATGTAGAAAGGGAATGTATGTATGTGAACAGAGCGTTGTTACAAAAGCTAACAAAACAGACTGTAGAGAAGAATCTGACATCTCTAGATTATTTTTAGTCACCATTAAAGAGAAATGAAGTAGAGTTAAAGTTTAAAAAAATGGTTTTAATAAACAGAGACCAGCAAGTTTATTTTATTAATGAGTTCCCCTTTGATGTCACTTCCTGTATCACTTTGACTGAGGCAAATTCAAAAGAAAGTAGTCCAGTTATGTGACAAAATGGGTAAAATCATGTGTACTATGCCAATTATCTTAAGTATAAAGATGTTTTCTTTGACTTGTTGTATTTTAAGGAAAGGTATGTCACAGGCCCTTTAAAGTAGTTATAAACAAAGATACTAAAACTTTATGCACTAATATCAATTCTAAAATACAAATGTTGTTACTTTGATACTTCAGTCATTATAGGAAAAGCATATCATGAACAGGAACACAGTGGAAAGTAAATAAACTACTGAAATCCTAAATCATTGGTTGGTGGGAACTACTTTTTCTTCCACCTGAGTAATGTTACATGTTCAGTATTGTCAATTATAGTAGTTCTTTACACTTACACAATTTTTTTAATGATTTTAATATTCTGCTTAATGTTTTATTGCTTAAAACACAATTTTCACGTATTTTGTATGATTTGTGTTTTTTCTGTTGTATCAGCTTGGGTACATTGTAAATGAGGATGCTACCTCAGTGTACTTGTGAATTTAAAAAAAATTAATAAATTACTCTGATGTCTTGTATTCTTTAATAAATTGGTGATTTGAAGTGCCCTACTTTTTTAGATTTAACAGATACATTGGGTGAATTTACACAAAGTATCAATATCGGAGCAGTGTCGCCAATACCTGCCTGAGTTTTACTCAGTATCAGAATCGGAAAGAAAAGAAGAAAGAAGAGCTGAACAGTTCTGTAGCAGAATATCTGTGGTCCATTGATTGAATTTTGGGGTGTTGAGGTGATGATGGCAGTTTAGGCTGAATATTGGCTGATACCGGTCACACAGTGATTTCTTTCCATAATGAGAACCTGCAAACTGCTGAAGGGAGTAGCTGAAAAAAACTTATTTGCATCAATTTTTCTCATCATGTCGGTATCCTTAATAAGAATATGACTCCTTATAATACATGTAGAGAACTAGTTATTTATCTCCATAAGTATCTATTTTTTTAGGAAAAGTTTAAACTACTTGACAAAGGTTTGAACTCGACAAGGAATTTTGCAGTTTGACTTTGGTTTTAGTAAAACTTTAAACTGGTTTAAAACGTTTTAAAAGCCACAATGAAGCCCCATGTTCACATTTCCACATGCATGTCTGAAAACTAGACAAAAAACAACAGAAGTAATTTAAAACAAAGAACTTAGGAAACTACAGATACCCAATTTAAAGAACATAAGATGATGCAAGTCTTGCTGCCAACAAAGAGAGTCTTCAAGGACAAAAACTCCCAGTTCTCTGAATCAGAGCACCTCTCAGGGAGATTTATTATTGTTTTACGTTTAACATGTAGCCCCGTGATCAAATATATACTCTGAGAATTAATAACCACCTTAGCAGAAAAAAAAAATACAATAAATCAGCTGTGGTTTGATTGAAGAAAGACATTATATTTTGAGTAGTGCATTATGACTGTGACACTCTCCTGGCAGAGTCTGACAACTTTTACTAAATGACAGTGACAGGGCATAAACATTTTATTGATCAAGAAGAGTGATGCCATGTTTGTGAGAACAGACATGAAAAAATTATGCAACCTGGTCAAGGTAAGTCACGGATATGAAAATGCTAGAATTTTTGTAAAATAAAATGTAAAGATAAGAAGAAGCACCAAACAAAACAGAAATAATAAATACCGTTTAGTCTGTTTACACATTTTGGACATGATACATTAAGAAAAGGTGTGAATTTAAATATTAATGTGATATTAAAGTGTTGACAGATGTGAGACGTCTTTTCATTCACATTAAGGTGTCAGAACTAATAGATAAATTCCGAATTCATCTTACAAAATTAAAAGCTATGTGTTAAACCAATTAACTGTCTTTGCCAGTTCATAAAAGTGTAGAGAGGGATCCATCATCGCTGAGGCCAAACTTACCTCAGATGCTCTCTGTTACCTCGGCCGTTAATCTGAATATCGATCTGGCACAGTCACACAAAGGCTCGTTTGTTTGGGAGCTGATACACATTACGCTCCTCCTGGGCAGCTAATAAAACCATGTCAGATTGCTCACAGGCTATGAATGGGAACAGCATGTGAGTATCCTAAGAGGTGCTGTTTATCAGAGGCAGTGACTTCATTCTCCACTGAGGTTACAAATAGTACAAGACATTAAAAACCTGAAAGTGTCATTTCAGAGGAACACAGTTAATGATGATCTTGGGTGGAAAAAAAAAAGTATTTTACATAAATTTTCCCCTTTTTGGCCTATTTAAAGATAAAAAACAGTTATTTTAGCAAGTCCTCTATCTAGTTTTAAAAGAAACTGTACTTTGGTTTCAAATGACCAGTAATAAATTTAATTACTAAATTACACATTTTGTGACACTTGCCTAAAATCTAGGTGCTAAGGCTTTGATGAAATATAACTATAAAACTGTGAATATGGCATAAAATGTTTTTTTAACCATACTGTTAAAAGGATTTTCTAAGAGTTATAAAGTCTGTTAGTCCTAACATAAAACATTTAGTTTGCTTTCACACCACCAGATGAACACTGTAAGACACTCAGCTGAAGGTTGTCACTACTTTGTTTTAAACAAATTCTGTCAAAGAATGAACATTTTGTCCACCATGCCAGCATACGCTGAAGATGGAATTCAATAAAAAATCAACTGGATACCTTGTTTGAACATTTGCCGGACGCTGGAGCTGCTCTGGAGTCAATCTACAAAGATCATGTTGCACCAACAGGAAAAGGAACAACATCCGTATTTTCAGAATAAGTCACCAAAAGGCGACTACTTTTGTCGAAAACCCGGCTATATTAATCAATATATGGATATATTTCTACACAAATGCTGTCAGAATGTATCGTTCTGTTTGGGAAGCAGACAACATGTAGCATGAACCATATGTGTAGTTTCAAAAAGACGACAGTGATACAGTTTCAACCATAGGTAAAAGCTTTTATATCTATGTTTTCAGCTGTGTTTGGAGTTCGCCTTTCACAGAATTTATTTATTTTTTGCTCTGACTTCCACATTTATCACTGGACGTATCACACCATCTCCTTCCTGCACACGCTCTCTCCTCTGCGCGTCGCACCGCTACGGAGCTGAGCGTAGACGACGCTGAAGTGCAAATGAACAGCTGTGAACTGCGCACCGCAGCACAGTGGAGCGGAGTCATTTAGTGTAAATCAGCTCTACCCTTATAAAAGCATATGACAGCGCTTTTGACTAATGAAAAGCTCATGTGCAACATTAATGCAATGTCTGCCAAACTCCTGCATAGCATGCTGGAGTGTATCGCACGTGACATCAGCGATCTTACACCAGGGGGATAACATGTTCATAAATACTTTGTCTGAAACGTTATATTGTGAAAAACATTTCAACATTGACAACAAGAAATTGTAATTGGAGCTGTGTTGTGAACTTTTAGCCTAATTTTCAAAGCAGCATTAAGTGATGCCAACATTCATAGGAAGAAGTTTTAGGAGCAAAGTCTAACACCACAGACCTGTCTACGTTTTACTGCACACGTTCAAAGAAGAGCACATAATGTTCAACGTGTTCAACTAATCAACATGTTTAACTTCTGTTTCCCATCTGTAACATGGAGGGTTTCCATTGAAATAAGTAAGCACCTACTCTAAAGAAGGAGCTGCAGAAAGACCGGATAAACGTAGCTATTACAACAACCACAGTACCCCCAGTGTGAAAACTAAGCAAAAGGTGAACTACCTCAAATAGTTATAAGGACTCTGACGTGGTCCCCTGTGGTCCAAAAGCACCCACTGAATGATGTTGACTCCAATTGGTTGTTTTTACTCAAGCAAAATGGATTCAAGAGAAACTAAACACCATACCAAGAAAACTGTTGTTTTCTCAGAAACTGAATAGCAAACATATGCACCGTGGTGGTTTAGTGGTTTGCACTGTTGCCTCGCAGCAAGAATGTCCTGAGTTTAATCCCCATGATCGACCTGTGGATGTTCTTCCCATGCATACGTGGGTTTTCTCCCACAGTCCAAAAACATGCATGTTAGTCTGCCTTTAGGCCTAGCTTCCCTCGAAAAAGACGTCTTTGATATCAATGAGATTAGCCTGGTTAAATAAAACAATTTTAAATAACTCATAAAACTGTGTTTTTTATTGCTACACGTGAGTGCTAAATGGTCAAAAGAGAATGAAAATCATTTAAGAACTGGAATCAAGAGCATCATCAAAACAGCAGATGATCAAGACAGAAGAGGCAGAATAAAAATTATGTTCACAATGCAACATGCAGCTCGTCATCTTGGCTTTGCACCCAGCAGATTTATTATTTTGGTTCAGTTTGAGCACTTTTGTTTACAGCTGCAGAAAAAAAGAAAGTTCCAAGGATCTAAGACGGACAACTCTGTTTAACAGTTAGTAATGTTTATGACCTTACAAGGCTTATCCAAAGTGAAGTGAAAATTGACAGAATATTATTAAAAACAATACTTATCTTTTTTTTATTTTATTTTATTTTTTATTTTTTATTTATTTTATTTATTTATTTTTAAACAATACTTATCATTAATACAATTTTTTCAGCCATTAAGATTACTTTTGTCTGATTGGGTAGGAACATATTATGATAGTTTTAATTAATGCAATAATCATATAATATATATATTGGTATAAAGTCTAGTTGCTAACTGCACTTCCTTTATTTTAAACAACATATAAATAACATTCTAGTGACTCATTAAATTATAAAGTTTAATAAAAGGTTCTTGGTTTTGTGCAACATGTTTTTCTATTGTTTGACAGGAAGTGAGCTCTTGAACAGTTCTGTAAATTTGAGTGCCTGAAAAGCTAATAAGGTCCTTTACCATTTCATTTTCAGGGAGATCAGATTTGAAAGGTTCAGAATAGGCTCTTTAATTCAATTTACACAGGATGGATCTTGTAAAACATTTAATGTGCTGTTCATGTGGTTCAGTTGAGAGCAAGGGTACTTGCATTAAGGCGCAGTCTAAGTGTTCCTTATTAACATATTAAATGTAGGTGTTCCATGTTATTTTAATGTGCATGAATTAGATACAAATAGGCATATTCTTTGTCATATTGCAGGGAGAAGAAACAAGCAGGTACTGCATGACTTTACACTCCTGATTTATGGTTTAAATAATTCAGTTTTAACACTACTGTCTTACAACAAAGAAATAGTTCTCTATAAAAAATAATTCCTGCTTTGGTTTATAAATCACAAATTTTGGATTTACATGGACACAATTACAGCACAAATACAAATGCACAACAAAACAACAATTTAGTAATTCATTTATATATTTCCGGACAGATTTGTTGTTTCTTTTCTTTTTCTGAAATGTCACCTTTATCTCGCATGCCTTTGTTCAGAGATAAGGTGCTGGGATTTTTGTGACCACATCAGATACGCCGGGCTGAACAGGAGATTTATCAGAAACTCTGACTGGTCAGAGTGCAAGAGCACGGCTTTTCTAAGACCTCTGTCTGCATACTTCAGCAAATAATTTATTAACACTAAATACGTTTAAAAGCAGGCAATTTCCTATATTTGTGGAGTTGTGTCCTCTAAACACAAAAGTCCGCCAAACCGTAATTCCTCTGAGTCAACCTAGAAAAAAAAGGAACTTATTTTCCCCTAAAAGCATATTTCAAACTCATGCATTATACATGAACACTAGATTGTTTTATTTTTTTTATTTTTTTATTTTTTTCCATGAGCATTGTTGCAGCAACTTTTCCATTTTTACAGCCCCCTGTGCCTGACATTTAACTCGGGAAGCTGGCTCTATTAGCTGGTCTTATTGAAGAGAGTGATTAAACTCACAAGGAATGTTGTTTCTCTCTGAAATAAATCACTCTGTTTCTGCAACGCTGTTGCTGTGAGACAACTTTTGTTTTACAGTAGACACACTTTGGTTTTTTTTTTTTTTTCTTTTGCTTGATATATATTTAAAATGTTTAGCATTGAAGGCAGGGCTGTTCAACTGATATTCGACCCTTGGGAAAAAACATAAAAAAATAATAAAAAGTACTTTATTTAATTTTAAATCAATTTTAAAATTACAATTCAGTGTAGCAAAATAAAACACATTAAAATTTAAAGATAATACTTGTTCTTTTACATATTGCTCAGTTTCCCACACCATTATCAGGCAAAACCCCCACACACACCCCCGGATGTCCGGACCCTGACCTGTTGGCTTTCAGTAACTGTGGTCTCCCTGAGCAATTCAGTAAAATAGCCCTGATGTAAGGTCTTTTTCACTGAGCCATAATATAAACATCTTTAACTTCAGAACACACACAGAGCCTGAAAATCATTCATATGTAGTTGTTTGTTATTTCTATACAGAAAACAGCAGCAAAAATGAATAAAGCTAAGTCAGTTTAACCAGTAAATGTGCAGAATTTCAATTAAATAAAAATGGTTGATGAAAGCAAATTATATTGCCATTATTTATTTTATTTAACCTGCAAGCTACAAATATGTTTAGTATGAATCCAGTTCATTAAGAAAGAACTGCAGCAATGAGCTGAGCTCCTGTTTCAGGACTGATTAAAGAAAAGTGTCTGAACCACCTCAGTCATTCTTATCATTTCAGTAAGATGTACACTCAAATAGTTAGAGAATAATTCCTGCTGCTTATTTACAAAAAATAAGTTTAACACAGCACCCAGACACAAACTTCAGACAGTGTGACTCATCTGCCATCTTGTAATTTCAAGCACTTCATCCTCAGCTGAGAGCTGATGTGTTTAATAAAATATCTAAAGAAAAATTAAAAGCTTTACAAAGCCTGGTATTTAGTTTTTGACCAAATACAGACATCTAAATGTGATTTTTTTAGTATTTAGTCTTTGTTTTTTGTTTTTTTGCTTGTATTGATTTTCATGTATTTATCAGCACAGCACCCCCTCCAGCTTAGGCTGACCCAGTAAAAGCCAAGCTTGACATCAGGGTATCACACCGAGCCTTCGTGTTATACCACCGTCCTGAACTCTGTCAGATGGAGTTTGACTTTTCTGACCCTGACAAAGTCCACATGAGGACACGAGGGGCGGGTGCTGGAGCTGCAGGGTTGTGTGAACGCCTCTCTGTTCAGAACAACACTAATGAAAACACACAACATCATACTCAACTCAGGACATCCCTCTGTCTGGCAGGATCGAACTTTAGGAGTTCATCCAAAAAGGGTTGATGGCTTCATAATGAATCAAAAACTTGTCAATACTGCAACAGCAACGTGTGCTAGCTTAGACTAGACTAAATTATACACTAATATCATCCAAAAAGGTCTTCTATCAAAAATCCATTGATTATTGTCCACTTCTGATGCCATAACAATGTTTAACTGTAGTGTCAACAAAATATCTCATGAAACACATTTTAATTAAACTCACACAAAGTCCTCATTTAATGTAAATCTATAACTGATTAACTTTTGGAATCAACCACATCCAAAATGGCTGCTACAGCTAAGTTAATTTAGCAAACCTCAACTGGATATGGCTTCTTTGTTGCATGATAGAGCTTTTATCAAGCTATGTTGCTGCTATTAAATTCAAAATTACCTTAAGTAAAAAATGGGATCTCTTCAACATCTGATAAGGTTACTATGTTTCATTGTGAATAAAATGAGATTTGCAAAAGATTGCATTGTTTTTAAAACACATTTTGTATTATTTCCAGTATGTCAACATTTTTAATAGTCAAACAATAAACTGTGATGTAGTTTGTGAAAAAACTGAGGAATTTATCTGCTGTTTTGTTGGCAAGGAAAGAATAAAAAAAGGAAACAACTGCTAAATGGTTTAGGTGTACATAAAACACCACATCTTCATATTTCAATATGTTCAATGTGTTCATGTCTGACAAATATAAAAAAAAAATCCAAATATGCCGGCTTCAACTCAAATAAATTGTACATTTATTGATGCATCATTCGGATTTCTCACCCCCTGCCTTTGTTTCAACAGATGTGTAGCTGACAGAGGGCTTCGAAAATAATGTGGTGAGTGGGTGTTCGCTCAGTCAAAGGTCATTTCTATTTAAAGGGATTTTCCAGAAGAAATGTGTTTGAAGTGCGAGGTGGGGGGGTGGGGGGGGGGGGTGGGCTGCTGTCGGTGCAGTATGGGAAAACATAGCAAGGTCAGTCCATTCAGAGCACGCCGTGCACGTTCAATAGTCTACAAGTGCGTGCGTGTGAGGAGCACGAGGTGTGAGGAGAAAACGCTGCTTGCATTTACTGCATGTTTAGCTGCAGGTCTACGTCTCAGAAAAAGATCAATCAGTGAATGTTGTGTACATTTTTTTGCGTTAAATTAATATTTCCACTAAAAAATAAAGCTCAGCTCCCATGAGAGTGTGCTCAAGTAAAACAAAAATAAAATGTTGTCACTGAAGTTTCTTTTTTTTCCCCTCTAGTGATCTGATGTGCTTCTAAAGAAAGATGTTCTGAGGAGCTCACAGATCAATACCTCTAATTTGCTTTGACCACTTTAAAAACACACCCGTGCGCAGGAATTCACTGGGAGCCAGGAAACATCACACGCGCAGCAAGCACTGTCGAATGTCACTTTTGTGCACGGCCCTAATGATTAAATAAACGTCACGTGAATCGAGTCACACAATGCCGCAGCTGCAAGAGGTGTCCTGCTTCTGGCTGCAGCTCAAATTTAGGTTAAAAACATCATCACTGTTGATTTGGCGTTCTGCGGAGTGGGCCGCTGGCACCGCAGCTCAGATTACCTAACAACCACGGAGAGCACAAACAGCCCCCTGATAAAACTCTTAGCCTCCAACCTAAAGAGAAAAATACTTCAACAAAATCAAAGGTACTCACAGCAAACTGGATATTGTTCAACAACAAAGTTGGTTAAAAAAATAAAAAATAAACACTGTTTATTATGACCATTTTGATCATGGAATAAATTCAGTTCAAAACATTTTACTAGAGTTTCAACTGCTTTTACAAACTGGACGAAGGACAAAGTAATTGTGTGGCATAAATTAGGCAGCTATTAAAATTTATAAAACAGTAAGATTTAATTAGAAACAGATGTAAACATCATTTCTTGAAAGAATCTGCACTGCCAACTTGCATGCCAAAGTTTAAAAAAAAAACTCTTAATCAAGTATAATCTATTAGAGCTCAGCCTGTGTTGAGGATAAGTGTTAAACAAAAAGCTTGCTCAGTTTGTTGGGTCTTAAAGAATGAGATAGGAACGGCTCTCAGCAAAAAACACCCAATTTGAGCCCAATGACTGCAAAAATGACTGAGAGATTTGTTTGTCAAGGTCAGTTATGTGAAGCAGGTTGACTTGAGTGGTTATTGAGTTGTAGATGTACAGCAAATGATTAGTTTCTGAGAGTTTTAATGAGATATGATGCTATCTTCAGAGAATCTGTCGGCGGTAAGTCTCAGCAACAAACACGTTTCAGCTCAATATCTATAAAACGGAAGTCTAGCAGCTTTAGAATCTGTCTAAAATAGACAGTTTCAGATTTTTCTGCGTGCACTGCATTGTGGGTAGGGGTCAGAGCTTTTTCATCACTACTTAATTTGACGCATGTCACCGCATTTTTTTTTTTTGTTTATCTGATGTTTTTTTGCACAAAATGGCAGAAAAAATACAGCAAAATGTTGGTGTCAATGCACAACAGGACTTTCTACTTTTTACTATAATATAAAATGTAATTATAAAAATGTAATTTTGTAACTTGTGACAACTTTATTTTTAACATGACTTGCATATGACATGAATAACATAATTTTACGTTATTACCAATAAAAATAAAAAATAAAGTCCCCTTTAATTGTTTAGTCTTAATGTTCATTTTGAAATCTACTCTTCTTATCTGCTCTGACACTTATAGAAGAACAAAGCAAGGCACCAGATATTCAAAATATTTCATTATTTTGGGTCCTACCAGTGCACTACTATACTAAATGATCCAGCAGTTAGTTGGAACTTCAGACCATGTAGTTAGTAGGGGTCCAACGATACAGAAAATTCACAACTCGGTTCGGTTCGATATTTTAGTCTCACGGTTCGATATTTTTTCGATACAAAACAGAGAAATGTCCATGCTCTTTTTAACTTGTAATTTATTTAAATTAATTATGAACCATTGTTTAACCACAAAAGTACAGTTTTTAAAATTAAATGTTGCCGAAACAGCAAATTTCTCAGTGGATCTGGACTCGACAATGCAGGTGGAGTAGTCGAACACAGATCCTTCAACACAGAGCATCTTCAGAAGACAAGTTGATAAAATAAATGTCCTGGATATATAATACTTTATAGTTTATGCCAGTAATTCATGATACTTTAATGACCTGGGTTTTCATGACATATTGTTTATCTACAGATAGCAGGACTAGTCAGAACAAGATCTGCTAACAACAATCATTCTTAGATATAACTTGTATATC
>JAUBOC010000011.1:3132779-3143778 GCA_032275365.1 Anablepsoides cearensis
AAATGCAAACTTTTGAGTCAACCATTTATTGCAGTTTATGCAGTTGTTGTGATATGCATATTGCGATGCGATTTATTGCGATGACGATAAATTTTCAATATATTGTGCAGCCCTACACTCTAGGTATGTTTTTAATGAGGTGATGTCTTTATAACATGATATAAAGCTCTAAAAAGTTAATTTAATACCCCACTCCCCTCTAAAAGCTGCAGTTTTCTCTTGCATTTATAACCTACCTTGATGTTAAGCTCTTTGGCCACCAGGCCAGGGCTAAGAGGCAGTCGGCAGCTGTTTCTGTGGAAAAAGTTCTGCACACTTTCAAGACCCTCCTGAAGCGCGACCTAAATGCAAACAAACACAAACAACATAAATGTACACATAAACAACAGGTGTGCGACAGAGTGGCACAAGGAAACCAGGCTGACCTGACGTGCCGATCCCCCGGCCTGCCGGACCCTCTCGGCTACGACTCCCAGCAGATTGACGAGCTGGGTCTGTTTGTCCAGCTCCGCCCTCAGCTTGCTTCCACACAGACACAGCAGGGCTCCCAGCACCTGCTCGTAGCGCCGACCCCAGGCCGGGTCCTGCACAGCGTCCTTCAGCAGCCTGCAGTCGTCACAGACATCATAACTACATCCCTCTGGCTAACTCACACTTAATCTGATCAGATTAACTAAAGTTCATGTTTTTTTATGTCAGACTTTACAACAAATCCAAGTTTGTTTTATGAATTTATTTAATTAGGTTTTATGACACTAAAAATCCACAGAGAATAGGCTAGACTGTGGTTGGAATACCTCAAAGATAAACTCATTAGGATCTGATAGGACATGCACAAGCACCATGTTCACAAGCTGCCTCAAGTCTTATTGGATTGATAAATATTATGTTTCAGCTTTAAAAGCTATGAAAACATCTGCTGTGTTGAAGTACAGAGTATTTATGTGTTTAACAGCTAATTACTTCCTTATTCTTTAATCAAGCTTGTCAAAATATTTTTAAGTGAGATTTGATGGAGTACTTCTGCACATTCAGTAGCTTACCTGCAGGAGATGGCAGTCAGACAGATCTCAGTTTGAAGAATCAAAGATAAATGAGGGAATCAAGCTAACAGCTCTTGGGCACAAGGCAGTGGTGTCCAAAGTCAGTCCTGGAGGGCCGCATTCCTGCATGTTTTACTTGTTTCTCTGCTTCAACACACCTGATTTAAATGAATAGAAGATTATCAGGCTTCTGCAGTACGGAGGACCTAAACTGACATAATTAGGAAAAAAAAAGCTGAAATATATGAACCACTAAATAAATACACTTAAAATGCATTTATATTTTAATTGACTTTCATATTTATTTTTCCAGGTTAGTTCCAATTAATTAGTCTATATATTTTAACACATAATTTAAATTTTACTGTTTTTTTAATATATATTTATTGTTTATTTCTTTACTTGTACATGCGTTTGTGTCTCTTATGTGTTTGCTTAATTATGTTATATTTTTTCCAACCAGTCTTTTTATTTATTTGTGTTGCAGCTTGTGCTGCTTCAGTTTAGCTTAAAGTTTAGTTTAAAATGCTTTTTTAAAAAAAAAAAAAAAAATAATAATAATAATAATAATAATTAACACATATAATTAAATTAAATGCTTAAATTAAATTTAAGCATTTAAGAGACACAAATGCATGTACAAAAAAAAGGAAAAAACTATATACAAATATATATTTAAAAAACTGTAAAATTTAAATTATGTGTTAAGATCAATGTCAACCTCAAACATTAGGTAAAGTTCTCTTAAGTTATTTGGTGCATTTTAAATGTATTTATTTCTTTAGGGGTTCATTTATCTATTTCTGCTTTTATTTCTAATTAAGTCAGTTTTGGTCCTCCGTACTGCAGAACTTGAAAGAGGTAGTTCAGTGACTGAATCAGGTGTGTTGGAGCAGGGAAAAATGTAAAACATGTAGGGCTGCGGCCCTCGAGGACTGACTTTGGACACCACTGGCATAAGGGGACAGAAGAAAACATTTCTAGCAGCTTGTTATTAGATCTGTTTCTCATCACTTTAGCACCTGCTACATGTTTATTTATTATTGACTATTTTTATTATTATCGAGTGATTGACAGCTCCGTTGTTTCTTCTCCAGCCTGGGATCAAGCTGTCTGCTTTCTGAAGCAGGGAAGATACTGATGCTCATATGTACTCCACTATAACTCATTTTTCCCATTGTCTCATCACTGTTGCAGACTCACCAGTACAGGTGGTGGGTTATGTTAATGTTGCCTTGAGCTCTGGACAGAAGGAACATAATGAGTGCGTTCTTTAGGTGACACTCAAACTTCAGTGCCTGAAGTGGACAGAAGAAAGTGAACTGAAGTTAGGAAAATTGTGGTAGAAAAAAACCAGTGTTAAGGCTGATGACTTCAGAAGTGGGTTATTTGATATGTTAGTCGTACCTGGACAAGCTGAGGCAGGTAGTCAGCCAGCTCGTCATCGCTGCTCTTTTCAATCCAACTCACAGCCACGCTTCTCACTTCAGTATCTGCAAACCTGCAGAAATATACATCACCACACGCAGAAAGCAATTAATGTCACGCTGACAGTTTACACTACACTTTGGATGAGTCTATTAAAAATAATCACACATTTTACACACTTCACAGTACTTGTGTCAAAGACTTCCTGTGCAGTTACACAGAGTATACGGTTTACTGTAGGACTGAGAACAGTGTGTACTTTGAGTCAAGCAGCTCCAGTGCAGTGACTAAGGGCAGGGTGGGCCAGTGGTGCAGCAGGGAGTGAATGTGAGCCATGCTGGCCCAGTCCCAGCTGGGCGCACTGGCTAACACTTTGGGAAGGCTGCTGGGGTGGTCCCGCCGACAGTGGAGTCGATGGTCCCATAGGAGCTGGTGATCGGACCGCTTCAGGCTGGAGGAGGCGGGGAAACAAACAAGAGATGCATTGTTTAGAGGAAGAAAAAATATATATTGTGGGGTCTTCTGGTGGGGCGGGACACTCCTGTTTTCAAGGCTGAACTTCCACCTATAACTGCTTCTACATGCCTGTAAGTTGAGCTTTACAGGGTTTACACCAAAGGAGTTGTTGAGATGAATGGACAGAAGAAAAAAAGAGCAGAGAGAGAGAGAGAGAGAGAGAGAGAGAGAGAGAGGGAGCACCCTGTGCTACAGAGCCAGCTGAGTCTTCTGGATGTTGGTAGTGTGGAGAGGAGATTTGGCTGGCAGCAATCCTTAGAGAGCATTTAGTTGGGCTTAAAGCAGCTGGACAAAAACAGACTCTGGAGCAGACAAGCTACAGGTGTTTATGAGAAACTGTGACTAAGTCTGTAGTATAGTTGAAATGTTCTTGGTAATCCTAAGGATTTGTGGTCTATGGAAAGGAAAAATGCAGTTTGCAGGTACATGTAGCTAGTGATGCTGGTACAAACTGGTCCAACTGAGATATAGGGATATTAAAAACAATAATATAATCATAGAATTTATAACGTCATACTGTAAAGCACTTGCTTCCAGTCGTGTTTTTACTTTACACCAACACAACACATCTGTTTTGCAAATCAGGTTAAGGGTCGTAACTTTTAGTGCCATTAACTGTATTTCAATCTGATGTCTTTCCTGCTAAACAGCATTTTCAAGACAAATTTGTACAAATGATGAGATGAAAACAGAAGGATGGCAAATGAATTTGATCAAACTGTTTTTTATATTACAGTCCTTTACAGCCTTTAAAAACAAAGAATGACTTTCTACCCGAAATTGGAGGCTCGGCTGCAGATTTTCTCCAGCTTCCGTCTGAGGTCTGGGTCCAGCTCCTCCAGTGTGGGGGGCTCAGGACTGGGGGCTTTCTTAGGTCCAACATACAAAACGTCCAATGCTGTGTTGGGAAAGTCCACCTGTTGGTAACAAAGACACCTACATTAGGATTGGTTTGTGTTTTTCCTGACCACACTTTAAAAACAAGAAAAACCTGTACTACTGCCAACACATCCTCATTACTTCACAGATTACTGAAAGCTGGGTTATCTGACTTCTTGATGTTTTGCTGTTTAACATTAAGACAAAAACAGATGATCTGCTTTAGCATGAATGCGTGTACAAGTACAGGGGACAAGAATGCTGGGTTTTAACACTGAATTATATTAGCTATACGAGGTTTTCTTATAGAAACAGTTTTAGTTTGGGTTTAATCAATGCAAACCGCACAGAGCTGCAGGATATGTCATTTGAGCATCGTGTGCACAATAATCACATCGCTGGTCCTGTAATGTAGGAGGCAAATTAAATCAATGCATTATCTAGAACAAAACTAAAACCACACAATGTTGCTGTATTTTTTTTCATGTTGCAATATACATTTTAGGGTCACAGAAAAATTGCAATATGAATTTTTTCCAACACCATGCAGCCCTATTAAGTGTGTAGCAGTTAAAAAGAAACAGGTGGAAAGTAAAAGTATACATAACTACTAGAGGTGCACTGATTGCAGTTTTCTGGCCAATGACCATTAAAAAGTCTGACCTACTGATTTGATTTTGTCTGATACAGTTTTTTTTAAATAACTGACCCTGTCAGGTATTATAATGTCACAATGAACCTTCAACTTTCCAATTTTATTGAAAAGCATTCAACCTTCAAATAATACAGACTTGTTTTAACTAGTGCTCACAAAAGGGGACAGTGGCTGTTTTTTAGACCTTTGTTGAGGTAGATGAGAAGCCGATCTTTTCCACGTATCGGCCGATCTCACAAAATTGAAATTAAATCAGTGCAGATAAATCAACTGGCTGATTCATCAGTAAACCTCCTAATAACTAGTTAAGCATAGATTGCTTGGCAGATAACTAGAATCTAACAATTTTCAGTTCAACAAGGAGGCACTCAAAAAGTTCTTCTTCTCAAGTCAGTGACTGAAAGCAACAAAGGAAGGCACTTTTTTGCATCAGCTTCACTTTCTAAGAACTTCCCTTTTGTTTGACAATGACAAATTTCACATGACGAAGAAAAAGATGTACAGTTCCTCCTTCAGTCTCACATTTCTTTTCTGCTATTCATCAGGGAATCTTATGGTAGATATAAAATGAGTTTTTTAAAAAGTAACTGAGCTGCTCCTGAAACATTTTCCTTGTTAAGGGTAAAAGTTAAAATTGCTATTTTCAGAAATTCTTTAAAAGCAAAAAATCCTGAACAGTACTGAAAAATTATGTAGTCTTGCCGCACAAAATCTTGAATCGACGCAAAAAAAACAACAAACTCATTTAACTTGTTTATGCAACTCATATGTTCTGAATCACAAAGCCCAAACAGAGAAGAAAAATGTTTTTGTCTTCAAACATGTATTATTATTCTGACACGGTGGTGAGCTTCTAGTACAACAGAACATTTTAACATGTTTAACAGCATTTTGTTGCACATGATGAAACCACCTGACTAACCTGCAGTATGATTCTTTCTGTAGGTAATCTCCTGCGGCTGCTTGTAGCAGCAGCAGCAGCAGCAGCTGCTCCCAGTGGAGACGTCCACAAACACAGCAGCCTGGTGCCTCCTGCGAGAACTCTAGAAAACACAGTCAGCAGGTCACAATAACACAAAAACAACCAGAGCAAGAAATATTACAAATATTTTAACCAATAAACCAGTGCGTTGACATGCCACTGAGTTTATAAATCTCAAAGATATGATCAGATTGTTTAATTAAAACAAGTCAAACAGACACGTCGAGCAGAGCCTCGTTAAACTGTTCTGATCTCCTCACCGTTTGAAGTCAAAGAGGGGCATAGAGACCTTGGCCAGAAACTCTGGAGCTTTCCTCTGTTTGTTGGAATCTGGTGAGCCGTTGGCATTCTGGTTCAGCACGCCGAACAACGTCAGGCTCAGGACCGACTCCAGCGGGAGCACGGCTACTGCGATGGGGAAAATAATCCTTGGAGAGAAGGAGGATGATGTCAGCAGACTTTAAAACTTTGAGAAAATTAAAATAAATAATGAATGTGAAAATCAAAAAGCAGGACTTACAGTTCATCCCATTTGATGTGGTAGAAGAAGTTTTTGTATGTTCCCACTCGCTTCGAATGAACTGGTTTAAACAGGTTCTTTCCATTGTGGGTGAGAGAACACATCAGGAAGTACTTCTCATAGCTGAAACAACACGACAAACAATACTAATGTGAATTTTTCTGTCTACAATAGTTACCATCAAATGTAATATTTGAATTGGCAACAGGATCTGATCAAGTTTTATCTATTGGAACATTGATGATTAGGGTGACCAGATGTGTCGAACGGAGCGGGACTGTCCTGCACGTGGAAACAAAGTCCTGTATTTCACTGGGTAAAATTATGAAAAGTCAAAAAAGGAAAAAAATTCGACAAATGTTATTTCATTTTTTTTTTAAACAAACAAAAGAAAAAATTAAAAAAATTGGAATTAAACAAAAAGTAGGCCTACATTTTTATTCCTAAAATCCTTAAAAAACACATTGTTGTGCACTAACAGCCAATAATTAGGAGAATAATTAATGTAAGATGAGATCTAAAATATACAAAGAGCTATGACATCATAGCATTAGTGATGTGGCCCACACTGTCCCTCAGAAGCATCTTTTTTATTCCCACATTCAGTTGTTCAGGATCTGGTCTCCCTTGTGATGATTTGAAACTGTTTGCAAGTACTAAAATAGTTAAATGATGTTTTTGTCCACCATCCATAAAACCACAGACAGATCTGAATGGCAACAAACAGTGGTTAAAACAAAAATATCAGAATGCTTAAAAAAAAATCTAAAGGTTTTTGCCCAACATATGTTTGATTTTTCAATTAGGAGCTAAAAGTTTAGCTCAGATGCAACTCAGGGAGTTAGTTATGCAAGATAGTTTTGATCTGCTCACACAGAACTAAAATGTGGTCTAATTAGAGAAAATGTAAAATAAAAAAAATCCCTCCTGCAGGCAGAATACAAACTGGCATCTATATTCACACAATTTAATGGATTCAAAATTTAAACCCTCATTTCATGATATTACACAAGTTTAAACATCACAACAAGTGAAAAAAACATTAACAACTCTAAATACTTTTTATCAATAAACAGATGCTGAGTGACAAAGACAAACTAGTCTCTAAATTATGTTCACTAATCCTGGACTGAAAAGAAAATGTTTTGTATGTTTGGATGAGTTGTGTAATTCCTGATGTTACACACAAAAAACAGCCCCGAAAGAATTCTCTGATCCAGTTATTTGTTTTGTTCGCTAAATCTAAAAATAACATTGGCTTTAATTGATGACAGACCCGTGCATGTGAGCAGAGAGTACAAACACCAGCACATCGGATCCACGTTTGACAATACGACAGGCTCCGGCCGATGCTCCGTGCCATCTGTGCTGGCAGGCCCCACCGCTAATTCTGCTGTCTCACATGCTGGCAATGTGATGAGGCAACAGATGGCTAACACATGAGCCACAACAATGCTAAACATTCAGACCTCAATAAGGCAGCGTTATCGTAACACCACAACAAATACGTATTGCTTCTCATCGGAGTAGCAAATGCCTGATCTCACTGCGTCTTTCTGGCCTTGGACTGTGAAGAGCTAATTTTTTTTTTTTTTTAAGTGAGCCATCTTTGGAATGGCTTGTCACTGCTGCAATATTTAATCCTGGCTTAAAATAGCTGCAGGAAGAGGCAGTGCCAGGGTAAATAGCCCTGTTTTAAAGCACTTAGTCTTTTTGTGACGGCCTCAAAGACTGACCAGAAAATTGCCCTAATCTTTCACGGCAATTTCAAAATGGATTTGAAGGGAAAAAAAGAGACCACTTTAGAAACCGTTTTGATCTCACAACCACATTAGCAGTGCCTACATTCTATTAATTTCACCACTCAATAATGTCTCTATCAAGATTTTATACATCGCAATAAAGCTAAACTCGAGAAATCCTCAGCAATTCAATCCAAAATTAATAGCAAATGAACTTTCATTCAGCGTTAAAATTTCTAAACGTGTGCATGTTTTTTGTCACTGATCTTAGTCACTGATGGGTAACAGAGCTGCAAACAGAAAATATGGCTCCGCACACAGAGAGGAGATAAAGTCTGAGTGAAACAAAACACTGCCGTGGAAAAATAAGACGTGGGGAGCCATCACCAAAGCTGTTTGTTCAGTAAAAGAAAACCAGACTCTCTGCTATGATAGCACAGCTCAAGAGATCAAACTGTAATATTATACCATCACAGAAAGCTGAACTCATTTATATGATGAGATGGTATTTAATAAATTATCACGCAAACTGTTGCTACTTACTTTGATGTTTCATTAAAGCAATAATCTGTTAGACAGGGGGTCTGTAAAGTGTCTAGAAACTGTAGAGGTTCTTATTTTCCTGTTCTGAGTCACAGAGGTCGGAATCTTGTCTCTTGAGCTTTGAACGTGTTAAATTTGTGTAACAAATTGTCAAAAATAGCCACAGAGTCGTCGCTGTCAGCTCAAATCCTTTTTTAATTTTGTTGTGGGCTTCTCCAACTTGTCTCAAGAGCACTACAGTTGTTTTTTGATTCTTGCATAGCTGTCCTCTAATAGATATGAGACATAATATTTATTGGAAAAACTGGTTCAAATCTGCATATCATCATTAAAAATTTAGCAATAAATCCTCAAAAAAACTACTTAAGTACTGTAACAAAGTAAATGTACTTATTTACTGTAAACCTCTGGCCGTAGGCCTCCAGTGTAGGCTGCATAGACATCTGTGAAATGAGACAGTCTAGTCTACGGATGACATATGTTTGCGTGACCGCTTTGTTTTTCTATTTAATTTGCTATTGGCACAATGAATCCTGGGATATTGTCGACCACGTAGGATACTTGGATGCAGCGTGCATTTTTGTGTTTTTTTCGGCTGTATTTCTCAGCCACATGAATAGGTGCCTATGAATTGGGATAGCCTACAGCGCAGGGCAGTGAGGTAAGCAGCCGACAAATGCTGCCTACGTCAGCTGCAACCCCTTAACTGAGACACAGCCACTATTTCACTGACTAGATAGTATAATAATAATAATAAACAACATAGTAAATAAAAATAATGTAAAGACAATAGATGGAAAATAATAAAACAGTGTAATTAGCATTTACACACCAGGCTTTAAACTGTTGAGCAGTGTGTTAGCCCCAGGGTTTACCTGCTGACCCAGTTGCTTGGGATGCCGTGCAAAGCAAACAGAGTGAACTGAAGGTGGTCCGTGGTGCCAGAAGCTTCTTTGCAGCTCTTTCCTTCCACCTCTTCACTCTCTGCTGCAGCCTGAGGCGAAGGAGGTGAATCGAAAGACACTGACGGGGGACAGAACGAGCGCAGGTAGAGCTTGGCCAGGTCGTAGACGGCCTTCGTCAACAAGGCGATGCTCTCCTCCACAGGACTGGAGCCACCTGATGAGAGGCGGAGATCAGTGTGAGAGCTTGTAGACTTATCAAAATAATATTACACATTTGTAGCACAGACTAAATTTCATTTAGGAACATAACTTACTAGTTGATGGCTGACCAGGTGATGAGGACCCCAACTAGAAAGCAAAGCACATTCATTTTAATGACATTCACATATATTAACACCAACATCAATGACTTAGTAGCAGTACTAATGGAAAACCCCACCTTGGGTGAGTGTGTTCTGGGTAAATTGACAGAGTGACGAAGTCTTTTGACAGCCTCTGTAACGGTCTGAGTCTCCACCTCGTCTAAAGCGAGGCACAGGTTCTTCACACACTGCACCACCCGGTCCACTGTCTTGTACCGAGTACTCTGGAGACAGAAACATACAGCAGGTTATTGCTCAAAAACATCACCTTCAGTCTGCAAAACATTACACGCATAGTTTTTAGAACGTGGGTTACACTAAGTTAAAGAGATACCTGAGGTTGTTTAAAGAGTTATCTACAACCTGTTCAAGACCTTTTCATAGAACCCACCTTCAAACAGGCTAGAATATCTCTTTAAATTGGTGTGAGATGGTTTAGTTTAACTCCTCGTTCCACTTTAAAGCCTGTGTTTTTCTTTTCACTTTAGCCCTGTACAGGGATCACACGTACCTCATTTTGTAAGCAGATGTTGACTTGATTGTGATAGCCTTCCAAATAGTCAGCAAGGCCTTGTCTGCAAGACAACAGATGCCGTTCACACACAAACCTTCATTACTTTAAAGACGTTACAGAGAGTTCACGTGAGAGGACAACAGATTTTGGAGCATCTGCCGACATCAGCTTTGAGCTCAGATGGTGCTACTGTGCATATTTATAACCAAAGATTTAATAAGTGTGTGAGTCTCAAAGCCGTAGTATTTTCACTTGGACCAAACAGCTCGCACATTTTCCTGAACATCTCTGTGCTCACGTGTGAAAAATAGAGTTAATGTACAAATAATCAAATCAGCACATTTATTTTAACAAAGCTCTAGATGACTAAAACAAAAAGTAACACCTCTATGAGAAAAGCTTCTGTCTTTATTAACAAAAAACAGAAAAACACCTTCCCACCAGGGAAAATCCGTTACCTTGTGACATTTTCTTTAAAAGGCCTCTCCACTTGGCCAAGATGCTTCTCCAGGTTTATTCGAGAGTTGTCATCTTCTTCCTAAAAGAAAACAAAAAACAATGATTTGTCAAATGAACATTTAGTCTGATTGATTGATTGATTTATCCATTTTATCCCTTTATTTGCTAGTAGAAGATTAAATTGTCAATTTTCAGCAGGGACAAATATTTCTTATCGTTTAGGCCACATGTGTCTAATACAAGGCCCGCGGGCCGGATGCGTGCGTGATGACTCCCATGCAACCCGCCGCATGAAAATTGTTTCTTATATCAATAGTAAACTTTAAATTTATTATTAAATGTAACAAAATAAACTTAAGATGAAACTAGATGACAGATAATAACAATTGTCCTACCCCTGGACTGTTGAGGTAACTTTAAGTAACTGAGCAGTTTAGTTGTATAGCACAGT
>JAUBOC010000011.1:3297420-3309876 GCA_032275365.1 Anablepsoides cearensis
CCCCCCCCCCCCCCCCCCCCTCACTTGTGTCAAACATTGCGGGCAGCTGCGTGATGCTTCCCAGCATCCAGACTCTTTTTCTTACTCTTGTCCCTTTGCTGAGTTCATGACAGGCTTCGGTTTGAGCCACGGAGCCCTGATCTGCCCGCATTTCATGTTTGATTTGCCGGAGCGCGTGTGTGGGGTGGAGGGGGACCCACGTGCATGGCGGGCAGATCAGATCAGCTCGACTGCAGCTGGACACTCAGCTGCAAACAGGTCGGAGGAGGAAGGACCTTCAATGTGAAGAGAGAGGGGAAATGTCATTTTTTATGTGATTGTATTTAAACATTCTTTGCTGTGAGTGGAAATTTTCATTTTAATCTGAATAAAAGCAATGGAAATACACGCCTGTCTCGGTGTTTATGTAACACGCACATCTCATACAGCAATGTTTCGGATGGGAGAAGCTTACTATCACTGGGTGATCTCGCGAGAGTTTAAAATGGAGCGAGATTTGTTGGGGGTTGTAGTTTTTCCTCCCTTTTTTTAGGACATCGTGTTGCTGCGGAGGTTAGGAGCGTTTTTTAAGGCGCAGTATGCGCGAGTCTGTGCGCCGCGGTGCCTCTGCGCTGGGATTTTGGTGAATCTCAGCAGCGCAGCGCTGACAGAATACTTAAACGCGAGGTGACTCATGCCCATCACTGACCTCACACACCGGCGTCGCTTCAGCCAATCGGCTGTCTGCAGATGTTCTCCTCTGGGCGGGAGCGCGCGCGCATACCTCTCCAATGAGAGCATCCTTTCATTCATAAAGTGGTAGGGGCAGTTTTTTTTTCTCTCTCTATCGGAAAGCGTGGGTTTAGAGCGTTTCATAATTCTGACTGAAACCGTCCAACCTGTTCAGGAAGCAGCCAATGGCGGCGTCCGGATGGGAGCTGCCGTAATGTTCGTCCAATCAGAACGCACTCCGGTCTCCTTCAGTCCCACCCCCTTTCCCCTTTTACTAAAAATCGAATGAATGGGAGGGGAAGCGGCGCGGGTGATTGACAGACGCATAAGCCTATCGGGGCGGGAGGACTGGCCGAGGGACGGCTCCCGCAGCCGGTGAGCAGCAGAGGGGGGCGGTGCGCTTCAAATCAGGCTAGACAAGTGTTGGGGGAGTGAGTGTGTGTGTATATGTGTGTGTGATGCTACAACCTCCTTATAAAGGGACTCTCTCTCACGTTGTGGCTTGGAAATTAGAGCACATTGCCTAAAATTGAGGTCTCCACACACACACTCTCTCACACACGCCGAGTCACCGCCACGAGCCTTTTTGGAGGAACATGGAGGAAGTGATCCGCAGGGCCGAGACGCCTCTCCTCTGGGTCGGCGCGTTCACCGTGGCCTCCCTGGCGCTCTGGCTCCTCTTCAGGCTCATCACGGGCTTCAGGATCTGGGTGTTGGGGAACGGAGGGCTGCTCTCTCCGAAGCTGGGCAAATGGGCAGGTGAGTCGAGTTTTGGGGGGCAGCTTTTTATTTTCTCTCCCTTCCGTTCATTTCGTGGAGGTTGAGATTAAAACATAAAAATAATGATAAAAAGAGATGGACTTCAAAACCCTAAAGAAGAAACTCTCAAATTTATTGCATTCAGTCAAGCTGTTTATCATTTCTTTTGTTTTTTGTGACTTTTTTTGGTGTTTTTTTTTTTTAGTTGAAGGGTTGGTGTTGCGTAACAAGCGCAGGTGCAGCAGCTGATTGACTGATTGACATTGTTGGGCTCCAGAAAGAAACCTCACCGTGTGCTGCCAAAAACTGGGGCTCCAGTCAGGGTTTTCACCCACATTTGGAGCTGTGTGTGGAGAGAGAGGAGGGGAGCGGGGGAGGACATGGTGGAGGAGGAGGAGGGGGGGTGCCCCACTGTGGTGAGGCATGAGCCAAATTGCGCAGGCTATGCGCACTTTTTAAGAAATGTGCTCTCTCTTTCTCTCTCTGTTTTCCACTCTCTCACTCTCAGCCCCACTGAACCACAAGATCCAGAATCAGGTTCTCCATTTTTTTTAAACGTGACCCACATCCTGATCCACCTCTAGAGTTGGTTGATTGGCATGTCTTCTGCGCACTTTTTTAATCAAATTGGACACAATGTCCTCGTTTGGATCAAATACTCACTTAAGCTATCATGGTTGAGTATTTTTCGATATTTTTTTTAAAAAGCTTGGGTAGTTTTTTTTTAGAAGAGTCGGGTTGACCCACTTCCTCCTCCAGCCTCCTGTTTCAGTGAGGACTGCGTCTGGAGCCTTTTTTCTCTTGCTGCGCAATCTGTCAGGGTGGACCCCCTCTCCTTTTTTTTTTTTAAATCAAATAAACCCTAAAAGCAGCTTAGTTTATGTAAACTGCTGTTTCTTGATTATAAATGTAGCCTATGACGCACATTAGCCAATATATAATATATATTTTAATTGTTTAATTGATGCGTCATGATGGGTGAAAATGAGGTTGAGCGCCTTTTTAATTATTATTATTATTAATTATTTCTTTATTTTGTATCTGCCGGAATAAATGCGGAGGAATGCCGGTGCACTCTCTGATGATTCTTGCATCGTCATCCACTGACTCCTCACCCCTCTCCTCCCCGATGCGTTCCCACTTCTCACCAAAGGGGGCTCTTTACTTCGCTGCGTCTTGCGTCACCAGCACTGATTCAGCTTTCGAGAATAAAACAAGGAACTCCTTGCTTTTTTTTCTATTTCTTTTTTTCTTTTGTGAACTCCTCGAAATCAATTCACGCCACCAGTCCGACCAGTTTGATTCTAGAGGCTTCGCTAAGAGAGAAAAAAAAAAAAAAAAACGGTTGGGAGATGGCAGGAGGGTGCGCAGGTATGAGGGGTGGGGTGCTGCTGCGATGTGAGCCAGGGATGATGAGTCCTCCTCAGCAGGTCGGACCAGGTGGGCTGGTGCAGCCAGTTTAGGCGGTGGTGGTTTTTTCCCTTTAAACACAATCCTCAGCTTTTAGGATCCACTGTTGCAACATGTTCTCACTGTCAGTCAAAAGTACATTTTAAGTCTTGTAAAATGAACCATTTTAGTTTAAATTCGTGTGAACAGGTGACTAATTTGTCCCCAAATGCTACAGGAATACAATAAAATCATTTGTTGCTTTTCACTTTAACATCTCCCTTAGTGTTTAATAATCCCCATCAGTTTGCATGAGTTCTAGTAAAAGAAAACAAGTTTTCTTAAAGTTCACCCTGCAACCTCTGAAACTGGATCAGCTGGAATGTGTCGTTGGTATTCTGTGTTCTGCAGCTCTCTCACTCAGAGCAGGGATTTCTCAGGAAAACCCAGTGACTGGACCTGGTTTTTAAACCGAGGGGACCCCTAGTGGCGAATCAAAGCACTGCAGCGTGAAAGAGAGAGGCTTCCCCAGCCTCCCTACACTGCTGCACTCCTCACTCCACCTCAGCTGCTGCTCTCCACAGGCTGCAGATCACTTTTTAATATTTTTTCTTTACTCTTACTTTCCGGAATCTTTACAGAAATGTTTTTTTTTTTAGAAAAAACAAAAACACACTCTATATAAGAGGCAGTTTTTTTAAACCTCTCTACAATACCTCCCTTTTTTTTGTCTCCAAGCATATTGAATCTCCAAAAATACTCCAGTGTTATTTCTGCACACTCCTCCTTTATTTTAGTGCAAGGCCTCGGTTTGACACGTTATATAAGAGAGCTGGTGTCTGTTCTGGTTCATGCTTGTAAAACTCCATTACAAGGGAAATAAATTTAGACCAAGCGGAGCTTTTTATAGAGATGAGAGGGGTCTTTTGAAAGACCTCTCTCCCCCTCTTCTCCTCTTGAGCGTGAGTTTATTGAGAAAATGGTTTGATTATATAAGAAGGATGCAGCCATTCATCAGCAGGAGGGAGCACATGGGTGACAAAGACTCGGATCAGCACTTACGCAAGATGTTAAACTTTGACTTTTCCTTCAGGAGAAACTAACTAGTTTTATCATAGCAGCAGAAACTGCAAGTCAGAAATTAAATGTTTGCTTTTATATGAATTCACGTTTGAGTTCATTTAGTCGAGGGGAGGATGTGCACATGTGAATTAAATGTGTGTGTGATGATGCAAAGACTCTTGTGTGGGAGGAAAAAAAATCACTGTTCATGTGATGAACACGCTCAAACACACGTGTTGAAGCAAAGGATGCAGGGTAAAGAAAAAATCCCCTGCTTCTCTCCTCATTTTTAAGCTCCTTTTTTTTCAATCTCTTCCATTCTCACTCCTGTGACTGTTCTTCTTTTCTGTAAATAAGGTTTCAATATTTCTTTGTTTTAACAATGCTTCTCGGCGATAAATCTTACATTGTTTGAAAGTCTGTTAATTTCCATTTTAAATGGTGCCACATTTGTAGGATGAGCACTAGAGCTGAGTGTGTTGTGCACAATGACACTTGTTTTGAGCTGGTCCATCAGGAGCCCAGTATATTTATTGCCAAGAAGCATTGTTACAACAAAGAAATAATCCACCAAACACACATATTTCATTAGTTTTCTGCTAAATATGTAAAGCTTGTGTTTGCACTAAGAGGACAATAGACATGTTTAAAACTTTTGCATGCAAGACAGCCGGTGAAAAGCACTATCTGAAAGAATACATGTTCTCAGTAGAACTAGTAAAATGACTGCTCTTTGCTGTATTTTTCCATATAGCCTGTTTATGACGAAGCACAACACGCCTAATGTCCTGTCCTGGCTCAAGAGTGGCCCTGTTCTTCTAAAGGCACCCCTGCAAATAGTTGTCGAAATATTTGTACTCCAAACACCGGCATTGCTCAAATTCTTTCACACCTTTTTCTCTCTTTCACATTATTAAATGTAGGTGATAAGTCACGTTATCCAAACAATCTCAGATCACCTGCATATTTTCGGGCAACACTTTTTTTTTTTTTTTTGTATCTTTTGGTAAAATCACAGAACATAGTATTTGTAGGGAGATATCGCCACCAGCCAGATGTCAGACTTTCTAGGCTGGGCTGCGAAACAAAAGGTACTGAATGAAGTTAGGATTTATCACGTTCCATCGTCCGGCCTGCGTGCAGGTATTTGAAGGAGCTCAGATAAACGCAGAGGGATATCGAAGATGGAATGTTGAACTCTTGGAAGGTTTTGAGGGTAAAGGTTACGCACAGCAATGACTTGGTCACTTTTTATTTTTTTGATGTGAGAGGGCAGAAAGATGACAAGTAGGCACTCATATATATTTCTTATAAGCTTTTCAGAAAACATTCACTCTGAGACGGTTATTTTGCAGTCTGAAAGTTGTTGTGGGTAAAAACTTATTTTAGTTAGAGAATGCAGCTTTTTTCCCTTTTCCTCTGTACCCAAATATAGAATCTGTTTCTATCTTGAGCGGCTCTGAAGTGCAGGTTTTATTTTTTGTTCTCCCCCCCACACCTTCCCTCCGCCAAGCTTTATTTTCGTCGACTTTCACATTAACCATGTCACTCGCCTCATTTTGTGTGCGTTTTTAGAATGTGAGAGGTGGGCGGATGAGATTTTTTATTTTTTCCCTGTGTGCGACAGATTATATAACTGTACGTAAGGAGGGAGAGCTGCACGAGGACTGCAGTCTTTCTTCATTCACAATCCTAACTTGGGGTTCTTGTGTGATTTTTATTTTATTTTTTTTTCTCCCTAGTTCTTTTGGTCTTACACTGTGATTCCCACACATGCAGTCCACTTGGTGCCTGCTTCCCATCTGACAACATACTGTTTTTTTTTTTCCTTTTTGTCTCCATTGCAGTGGTCACTTGGGCATCGGTGGGGGTGTGGGGGTTTTGTGTGGAAGGCTCCAGATTCGGCATCACCCTAGCCATCGTGGCATCTTGTTGGTATTCAGGTGCTGCGGCAGGCAGCTCCCAGACGAGGCAGTGGAGGCGCTGCTATTTTTACTCCTCTTGCTGCTTTTTTTAGACCCTCAGAATAGCGAGCAGGCAGCGGCAGGGGCTGCTCCACTGCTGAGGGAGGGAGGGAGGGAGGGAGAGAGGAAAGACTGGGAGGAGGAGGGGGGGGATGTCAGTTTCTCTGAATGTGCTGTGCTGCAGTGCAAACGCGCCCCCATCAGGGTGCCTGGAAGCTGGCAGGGCTGGACCAGTTTCATCAAAGGTGATGGGGATGAGGGGGGGATGGAAGCGGTGTCCACAGCACACTTTTTCACCACGGTGGCGTCAGTGCTGCTGTCCCTCACGTGCTCGCTTACGTCCGTCGCCTTTGTTACGTTTGGAGCTTTAAGTCAGTGATGTCACCATCACGTGACGGGGAGTTAAATCCTGCTGGGATGGAGAGCAGGCAGCTGCGTTTAGCTGGGGGAAGACGAGGGATCCTGGGAGAGATTTTTTTTTTTTTTTCAATTTTATTTTTTTCAGAATTTGTTTTCCCTGTAAGCTTGAAGCACACAGTGTCTCCATATTTCCTCCCTCCCCCCACAACCTATCCATAAACACTCGGTTCATAACGTTTATTGAGAAAAGGGTACGGTTATATAATGGATGGGAGGAGTGCAGCCATTCATGAGCACGAGGACTGCTGGAACAGGGGGGTTTGGTTGGTTATGGCTCAGCAGTAAACATGTAAATGTCAAAGCTTCGCACAGGCAAACTGTCTTTAAAATTTGCGTTCTTTTTGTATTAAATCTTCCTATGATTACTTTTTTTTGCTTTCCAATTCCCACTGCTGAAGCAAACGCAAACTATTTTTTTAAATTATTTTATTTGAAGATGTGCTGACAGTCATACCATCACTTCTATGGTGTCATGAGAAGCTTCTGAGTCCTCCATGCACACACAACTGAATCCTGACCTGTAACCAGGTGAGGTTTTTAAAGAAAATGCACAGTGACGGTTCCTAAGTTGCCTTTGGAAAATTACAAACTGCATTCCTGAAGCGTGTGACATATCTGATGTGAACCCGTGCGTCATCAATCTGAAAGATTGCGCCGACATGGCGGAGTTCACAAAGTGCTCCTGTACCTGCATTGTGACCACATGCAGTAATGCATTCCTGCAGGACTGAGTGTGCACCTTCTGAGTTCCACTTTTCATTCCACCTTACAGGTTCTCTTCAGCCTGACACTGGCTGGTGGGAGTGAACTGTGTGCACCCCAGCTGCCGTTAGTTCCACTCTTTTGTCCTTTTGGAAAGAATGCTGTTGATGAACTGAGGTTTTCACTTTAATTAGTTCATTCAGGGTGCTTTTTCTTTTATTTTTTTCTTAATTGTTCTGTGAAGATCATCTCTTAAGGGTTGAAAAAGTATTAGTGTTTTTCATTTCATCTGTGTGTCTGGTTACTTTGTTCAGTCTCCACCTGCGATATTCAACATTTTCAGTTTAAACTTATAGAACAGCCTCACCCACCTCCATGTTGACGAGGCTCCATCTTTCTTTGCAGCAAGTGTAGCCTCTCCCTGCCTCTGCCCCCCCACCTGCCTCTGCAGCCACAGCCTGATTTGGTACAGCCTGTTCCCATTGAGGCTTTTCTGCCACACAGTGTTTCATTCTTAACCTGGGGGAGGTTTAAAAATAACTGGGGATTCTTGCTCCCCCCGTTTTTTTTTTTTTTTTTTTTTTTTTTTGACTTTGCTCATTCTCCCTTCTCTCCTCCATTCACTTTCACCCTCTTCTTCTTCTTCTTCTTCTTCTTCTCCTCCACTGTGATCTCTACTTTGTCTTTTTCCTCCACTCTTTTGTTCTCTTGCTTCGCTCCAGTTCTATTTTTAGCCACCCCCAGGATCCCTCCCTACCCTACTTCACCCTCCTCCTTTCTCCATGTTCGTCATCACCCCCTCCTCTTAGCATCCCCTCATCTTTTTTCTTTCTTTTTTTTATATATTCCCCCCTCAGCTCTTTGCAAGAGAATGTCCTCTACCTTTTTTATTTTATTTTTTTTAAATTAATCTTTCACCCAGCCTTGCTTAAAAATTCCTGATTTACAACAAATCGTATGCGTAGACCACTGCTGTACTTTTTGTCATCATTTTAAGGTGTTTTTTTTTAATATGGTTTTCAGTTTTTTCTCTCTTTCCCATCCTCTTATCCAGCCTTTCTTGCCGTCCTCCCATCAATCAAGGAGGGGCTGAGGGCTGATGGGCAGTGAATGTTTAAAAATAGCCTGTCTTCCTTGACGAGGTGAAGACAAACCCTGAACACCAGAAAAACATCTCGTGCTTCAGCCTCCTTGGATTCATCAAATCCATTTTTCTCAAAATTAGAAAGTCTGTTCAGCTCATCTGCTCTGATTTGATGGCATAAAAATATTGATTAGAGGCTAAAATCATTTGTAGGAAACTATTGTTTTAAATCAGCTTTTAATGAAGTGGTGTGAACTTGATGATCTTTTTTTAAAAAAAACACTTCTCTGTTTACTTTCTATTGTTTATATCCTCTTCATCTATAAATTCTACAGTTTAAACAATTTTAATTGCAGCACATCTACTCCCAACCTGTTTCTCTTGTATTTATTTGAATCAGTTTTGCTGTTGAGAGGCTCTGTGCTGAGCTTAAAGCAGTCTTTTCTATGTAGCAGGTGAATTATATTGCAAGGTGTGTCCCTTTTTAACACGTTTGCTTTGTCTGCTCCGTCTACCTGGCTTAGCTCCACATCAGGGCGTTGATGAAAAGTGGCCAAACTGGATGCAAATCATGTTTTTGTTTTTTCTCAGAAAGCTATAGAATGTTCAAGTTGCTTGTATGAGATTTATTTTAATGACTGAGCATGTTTTATTTGAAGCATTAAGTGAAGTGAAGTTCAGATTTTTCCTTTTTTAAAGATGTATTCACCCAGTCTGTACTGCTTTTGTCAAAATAACCAAAACTGACCATTTTGTGCATTTTTCTGTTTTATAGTTGTGACGGGAGCCACAGATGGGATCGGGAAATCCTACGCAGAGGAGGTAAGACTTGTGGACCCTGTTTGGCCCATCTCATGTATTTTCTTGGAAAATTGGAGACTCATGTTTTGCTCATAGGCCAGAGTAGAAGAGTATTTAGAGAAGCCCAACAATGTTCACACACTCATCAGGATAACAAACACACTTTTACAATCAGTCCTACTGGTGTCAGTGGTTTGAATCTTGTTTTAGGCAAAGTTTAAAAAAAAATACACAAGCTGCTAAGTTATCTATATGTAGTTAATGCATTTAGATGATCTGGAGGTTAAAGTGCCTGTGACGTCAATTTTTTGTAATTCATATGAAAGCATTTTCAGAAAGATAACATTGATAAAATATTGCAAAAGAAATGTCATGTCACTGAGATGAACAGTTGTTGAGATAATTGCCTGTGAAATAACAGGAAGTGATGTCAAAGGGGAATGTCTGCATGTGAAGAGAGAAGTGCTACAACAGCTGATAACAGACTGTAGAGAAGAATCTGATAAGATTATTTTGAGTCACTATCAAAGAGAGATGAAGAGTCAGAGTTCAAATATTAGTTTCAATAAAGAAAGATCAGAGTTTTCTTAATGAGTTCCCCTTTGATGTCACTTCCTGTTTCACATTGGCTGAGCCAAGTTCAAAAGAAAATATGGAAGTTATGAGACAAAATGGGTTAAATTGTGTGTATTCCAACTTTCTTAAATATAAAGATGTTTTCTTTGACTTTTTGTATTTGAAGAATATGCATGTCACAGGTACTTTAAACCTTCAGTGCAGGACTTGTCGTCTCGTTACCATCCGTAGTTGCAAACAAAGTTTTGTTTTTATTTGTTGATCCTAAAGTTGAATTAAAAAAATCATTAGGCTGATCACAGTGAACAGATCATGACCAGATTCCCCCCCCACCCCCTTTTTCTTTCTTCTAGCTGGCTCGTCGAGGATTTGCCATGATGTTAATCAGCCGCTCACAGGAGAAGTTGGATGATGTAGCCAAGTCACTTGGTGAGTGTGTGTGTGTGTGTGTGTGTGTGTGTGTGTGTGTGTGTGTGTGTGTGTGTGTGTGTGTGGATTTTAATAAAGAGTGTTGGCTTCCGCAGCGTTATCGATAAGTGTTTGGAACTGATTCCCAGTAAGTTCCTCCAACATAAAAAGTGAACCTATCTGTATCCACCCTTTCTGACATGATTCTTATGGTGATTCTTTAGATTATTTTGTTTATATTTGTTACAATGAGCTGAAAACCCTTTACTCTTGTAGCATATTTCCCTCTGGGTGGAGAACCATAACTTCCATCTGTTTTCTTAGCTTTACCCAGTTTTTGAGTTGAGTGGAGCTGGAGCTGTCCAGGTTTTCCTCTTGGACCTGTTGCCTCTGCACCCTGACAGATAAGCAGCAGAGAAATGGATGGAAAGTATTGCTGCAACAGGTGTTCATATTATTATTTTATATAGATTATGTGTTTTGTATTGATTAGGTGCAGCTACTTCGTCTGCAGGACTGATTTAATGCCTATTCTGCAGACTCTGCTTTGTGATGAATCAGGTTTTACTCATTGAAGGATTTAACTTGTAGTAACCAGCCTTTGTGACCGGGAGCAGCTTCCATCCACCTCCAATCTGGATTCAGATTTTTTTAGCACAGTCTGAACGGTGAGCGCGCCGCTCTGACGGTGCCACTTCCACAACTTGTCTCTTCCTGTCTGTGTCTGGCTGGTGCCCACAGAGCCATTTTTAACTTTAATTTTTCCCCCTGTCGTGCTTCAAGTCAAAAGAGGGGGGCTGATGGATCACGAGTAGGGAGCAGCTTGCCAAACTCTGGCACTCCTTCCTCACGATTAGCCTGACAAACCCGCCCTCTTTGCCATGTAACCTGGCAACCCTCCCAGTCCCACCTATAATTTCATCTTTCTGCATGCTTCACCCTGTATTTTATTTTTTATCTTCCATCCAATCTTATGTTTTGAATCTCTGAAGTACTCCTCCAGTTGATCAGAAAACATTACTCTCATCATACCTTTTTTAATGGTGTTTGTACAAAAGGCCTCGTTACGTTTCTGACTTAAACTAGTTGTAGCTCTTCTAGAGGCTTCAGCACACAACGCTCCTCTCCCATTTTGCCATCTATCTGCTGAACAAGTCTTTTGGACAATAGATCCTAATTGCAGCAGGCACATCAAACAGGAGGTAGAGGGGTCGAGGAAGACCACTGGGGTGGTTTGTTGGTGCACAGCGCCCTCTTCTGTTCTTCTCAAACAGTGACCAGATTTTAAAAAATGCTCCTTTTTTTTTCTCTGAAGTTTGTGGAAAACAGGAAGGCGTTTTGTGATGTTTTGTGGAAACAAACGGGATCTTAAACACTCCTTAATTTAAGCACATTCTGGTTTTTAAAGGTGAATTTTTCACAGTTTGGGCTACTCTGGGTCATAACTAATGAAATGTTGTCTCTCACAGAGGAGCAGTTTAAAGTGGAGACGAGGACGATTGCTGTTGATTTTGGGAAAACCGACATTTATCCCAAGATTGAAGATGGACTGCGGGGTCTGGAGATTGGAGTTCTGGGTAAGCCTTGCCTCACTTCCTAATGACTGGACTTCAGACACTTTCTTTCTTTTCTATAAATCAAAGTTAAAAATAAATAAATAAATAAATCATTTTGTGAGTGAAACAAAAGTTCAAGCTTTAACATGCAAAAAAAAGGCCTTATATCAACTTTTGTGTGGAGATATTCTGGATCATTTGGTCTAAATCGAACTCATGACAAAATTACTTTATTTTTTTTTTTAAGTGTCTTGCAGTTTGTAAAAACTGTGTAGCTCATGATGGGGAAAGTGCAGATTAAAGTTTTTATTGTTGTAATTTAATCTCATCGCGCTGGGTATGGTAGCTTAGATGTTCAGAAGCTGTAGAAGTTTGTCGTCAGCAGAGACTTGGACACTGCCTCACGTTGTGCGTTTTGAGCAGAACATTTAAGGAACTCTTTGTTCTTCTTTTTTTTGTGATTCCAGTTGTGCTCTACTGGTTGCAAGGTGTGGCTGAGTCTTTAGTAACTGCATGTCTGTAGCTTGTTTTGCTTTTGCTGCCACCTTGTGGTTGATGTTTTGGTGTATTTTAAGCTAATATTTTATAATGTTAAATTTTTTTTTCTTTGATTTCCACAGTTAACAATGTTGGCGTGTCTTATCCCTACCCTGAGTACTACCTTCACATCCCTGACCTGGATAACGTGAGTGATATGTTTCTATATGAAAATCCTCCATCTTTTAGGCTGAGGGTGTCATTTTGAAGGATAAGAAATAAAAAAATGCTGGTCTTTGTGTGTTTCAGTGCATTCATTAATCAGACTGATCTGTTTGTTTCAGTTCATCACAAATATGATCAACGTCAACATGACCTCACTGTGCCAGGTAAGCTTTCTGCTCAGTTTCTCTGCCAAACCAGCTCCTGTTGGCACAACCCAAATGTTTGTTTGAAGCCAATCCATGGAATTCGTTTTCTCCTCTTTTTGTGGGGGGGGGGGGGGGGGGGGGGGGGGGGGGGGGGGGGGGGGGGGGGGGGGGGGGGG
>JAUBOC010000011.1:3312456-3326704 GCA_032275365.1 Anablepsoides cearensis
CAGAAGACAGAGGTTAACTCTCGGCCTGAGGAATAAATGAGGGTCTTGATGGAATGTATTTATATTTACCAGGACAAAGTCCTTTTTGCTTCTATAGTGTAGAATCCTCCACAGATTTTACCTCCTTTTTTATTAGTTTTGTAATCTCCCAGAATATTAAAATGAAAGGTTTAAAGATCTAATTTAATATAATTTTAGTTTTACCCATTGATTTGAAACAGCATTCAGACTGAAATTATTTTGTGGACTAGTTTGAAGTAGAGGAACTTTAAAGTTTAAATCAGCTCAGGCTGATCTGAATATAAATCCACTCCTGTGCCACCTTGTGGTTGAAGTGTGTAACTGCTTTGTTTTCTCCTGATGACAGCAAATATATATTAAACAGTCTTTTTGTTCAAGCTAATGTAACATGTTTACATTTTCTCTACACAGAGTGTTTTGCCCTTCTTTGTTGCCACCAAAATGACCCGCATCAGGAAGCCCACCCTGGATAAGCCCACCCCAGAGCGCTATGTGGCAGCTGAGCTCAGCACTGTGGGTCTGCAGTCTCAGACCAACGGCTACTTCCCCCATGCCGTCATGGTAAGAGACGACTTTTAGTCCTCAGCAGATTGATTTAAATATTTTACAGTAACACTGTTTACTGGGCAGAGAGATCAGATTTTCTGAAGTTGGTTTCTGTAAAAAAAAGTTAACAATTAGTATCTCACAATTTGGAGAATTATCCATCAGTATCTGATCACATGACTTTTTTATGCTGAATTTTATTATTTGCAAAAGTGCACAGCGACAGCAGCTAGCTGTGGCACTTACTGTACTGCCTGGGAGAATCATAAAGGTTTATAAAAGGAAATGTGAAGTGCTGTGGAAATAGATTGAAGTGGTTTTAAGACCTCAGTGATCCACTTGGGTCTGAGTTCTGCAACTGTCAGCTTGTCTGCACCAAATTGTGGTTATTTAAGAGCCATCTAACATGTTAGAAAAGTTCTGAACAGGTTAATTTGACAAATACCCCTTCAAAATGGTTCAACTATCCTGTTTAATTTTCCATCCGGTTATGGTAGACATCTGAACTTGGTAGGAAAAGTAATGAACTGTGTTTTTGGTCAATTTATTTTTGTAACAATGCTTCTTGGCAATAGGTCTTATGATTGGCAGCACCTGAGGGTACCAGAAACTCAAAACAAGTGTCAATAACAGTGCACAACACACATACTCAGCTCTACTGCTCATCCTACAAATGCATGTTCCTTACAAATGTGGCACAATTGTAAAAGGGAAATAAACAGGCGTTCAAATGGTATGATTTATTCCCATGAAGCATTGTTACAGCAAAGAAATAATCTACTAATTTCAGTGTAAAGTATACAATTTAGCTGACCTACTTTTATTTAACTTTTTAATCTTTACCAAAACAAAAAAAGGTTTCTAATAAAAATGTTTAAAAAATGCCATGGCAGATATAAAGAGGTGTAACTGAATGCTTTGAGATTATCACCTCAACACTTATTACACTGATAAAAATCAACAAGATCATTATCGGAGACTGAGTGGCAGGATATTTCAACCTTAAAGGAATTTGTTTTGGTCATTTCTGAAGTGATCTGTCAGTTTGTTAACTTATCAGTCATGACTTCACTCATACATGCAGTATGAGGTAAAAATCTTTGCACTCGTTTCTGTTTATTGCTGCTGTCTCTATAGAACCTCTGGGTCACTCAGTGATTGTGTGTTGAGGATGTTGAGCCCTCTTAGCTGTCAATTTCTCAAACTACAAAAATAAGCCGACTGTTTCTTTAAGATGGTAACAAAATGTATTTGTAAAAGTTGACCGATCATATCAGAGACAGGAGGGCGCCAGGCTTTTGTCAGAGCTGGAGGTGCAGTTTGATCTGGCACCAGAATGACGTCAGACTCATACTTATGACATGAAAACCCTGATCCTAACTTTTTATCTTTATAACAAAACAATGTTTGTAAATTCCTCGCACAAGTGCTTACCCTGGACTGTTTCCTTGCCTGCAGGGCTGGGTGACCACCAGGCTGGTACCGACCAGCATCGTCATCTTCCTGGGTGCCAATATGAACCGCGTGCAGCGCACGGGCTACCTGAACCGGAGGAAGCTGCGGCAGCAGAAGAACGGCGCGAGCCTAAAGAGCGAATAGGGAGACGAGTCCGGCAGCTGCTCCTTTCGGGTCACTTTCGACATTTGAGGAAGAAAGGATCAATGTCCCCCGAAGCTGCCAGAGAATTGACCACTTTTTGTGCCTTTTTGGTCGAAGCGCACATCTGAACACGTGTGACCTTGTGTTTGAAACTTCTGCCCTGATTTTTGTCTGAGAAGAAAACCGCCAAAGAAGTAAAAGGAAGAAAAAAAAAAATCAAAATTGTACCGATTTAAAAACTTTTGCTCGTGGCAAACAAACCTGAACGTGTTTTGGTCACGGACATTCATGATGGGAACAATACAGCAAAACAAGTGATGTGTTCTCCTGCTGTTGTAAGCAGTGGACAATGGTGATGGTTATCTTTTTATATTTATATATGTGTTATTTATCATAAATTTGTATAAAATGTGTGCCAAATCCAGAACTTTAACAACTAGCTTAGAACCTAATTCTGTTTGATCTTTAAAATGGCAGAATCTGCTTTTTTATTATGTCAGTTTATCTGCTTCACTTATCTTTCACCTTTTTTTCTTTTCTTTTTATAAATCTACATTTTTTTTTAAATTGTCACATTGTGGTGGGTTCACCTTCTCACGTTGTTCTAAGCCAAAGTTTACTCTACTGTGCCTTTTTTCTTAAACTCTTCGAGTATTTTATTTTTTGTGACAGAATCTTGTGAACTAGTTTTTTCCTCCTAATCACTGTTTTGTATTTTCTCCCATTTTGGGCAACAGAACACACAAGGAGTAAAGAGTCCTCTATAATTTTAGCATAAAGGTTGTAATAAAACATCACTGACTGTGCTTCCGATTTAGGAAGATTAGTTCACACATCAGCAAATACTGTAGTTTTTTTTTAACTTGTTTGTTTTCAGTACAGCACCTTTATGATGTGGTTTGACTCAAATGTTTTGTTTGGTTTTGTTTTCTAGTCTTTTTTTATTACTTGGAAATGTAAAATTGCATCTGTTTGGATTGTGAAAACTTCTATTGTTTGTTAATAAAAGCTTTGGCAGAAAAGCTGTTCTGCTTTGCCTCACATCAACATTCAGGCTTTTTTTTTTTTTTAATAAGTTTTGTTTTTTAGTTTTATGCACACATCTGCTATTGACAGAAACACACAGTTTAGTTTATGAAGAGATTTAAGACTTCCCTTATGTAATTGAAGATGTTTCACTTCCATTCAGGGAGCTTTCAATATATTTCGATTCAAATCTGGAGTGTGAACGTCCAATCTGCAAGCCGTATGAGCTGCTCTGTTCAGCTGGAGTCAGATGCAGGTTAAACTTGCTGCCCTCTGCAGAGTTTTTGGTGTCTGTTAGCCTGTGTGTAAAGTCAGGCACAATCCCTGAACCCAGATAGCAAAATATGAGTGAATCAACGTTCATCAATGTTGAATTTAAGTAGTTGGTAACTTGCACGTTGAAACAATGTTAGGTTTTCAACCATAACTGATTCGTTTTCGTTGAACGTTGATTCAACCTCTTTTCCTCCTCTACCTTCTCTTCCTAGAGAGGGGAGGAGGAGGGGTGCAGCAAACACCATACAAAGATTAAACATTGATTAGATGTTGGCATTTCAATTAATATAATTCCACCATGAAACAACATTGATTCAATAACATATTTTCAACATTGGTTAATAGTTAGAATTAGATGATTGTTTAATGGTTGATTGACCATCAATCATCGACCTTAACCAAAAATCAACTGTTTTGACCATAATTCAACATTGAATTAACATCTTTACTATCTGGGAATATTTTCATTATTATTCCCAATATTTAAGGTTGGCGTTCAACTCTAGTATTTTGTTCCTTTGTTTACTTTTCTGTTTACTTTTATGTATAATCATTCTTATAAAATTAGTTTATAGGTTTACATGATTGCAAATGTCCTGGATTTCAGAGAGATGGTGCACAGATGAACATAGATATGAACCATAAATTGGCATGAACATATCCTGACCACAATGCATTATAAATGCTGAGCGTTGGTATAAGTAAAGGTCAGCAGGACAGACTCAGACTCAGTTTCTTTGTAAACTTTTGAAAGCTAAAAGCTGGGTCCTCTTATTCAAAGTTTATTTCTTATTTGACGCATCCTGGTTGATGAAGAATGTTCAGCCTCTGTTATAACTCAACAATCTACTCCACTCACAGTCATAAAAAATACATTTTAATTTGAATATTTTTTATACTTGTATTTGTTCTAAAAGAGAAATTTAAAAGTGATCATGTTCAGGTGTTCGCAATAAATAGTTGTCATCAATGAGGTTTGTAGTAATATCAGCTACTTCAATTTTAGTTGAGTTAAAATCCAAGCAACACATTTGACATTACAGGCCGTCATCATAGTTTTAGATTTTTTAGTAAACAAGGCTTCTTGCTTTACCTAAAACAAATAAGGCACTTTAAAAGGCTTTATGTGCCAAAATTATCCAAGTTTGACTAAAGCATACCAGACAGGATCATTAGCCTTGTTTTGTTCTGAAAGCAAAAAAAAAAAAAAACATTAAATTATAAATTTGTATTACTTCCAAAAGTTTTATTGCTTTTAGATGGGCCTAAATTGCATGTTTCACCCTGAAATATAAAAACAAAAAAAGAAAATAACTAATCAGTTTAAATGATAAACACTTGTCAATTATACATGACTTTGAGCATGTTTAAAGTTCTTTATTTATATATTTAGAGTAGAAATTGTACAAAGGCAATCATTAAGCTTATCTTTATATACAACATGCGAGGACACCATCTAAATCAGTGGTTCCCAAAGTTGGGGGGACTCCATGGGTGTTTAAACACTGGGTCCCCCAGATTGCTAAAATAATAATAATAATAATAATAATAATAATAATAATAATAATAATAATAATAATAATAATAATAATAATTAATATAGTAATAATATTTTTTTGAAAAATAATATAATGGCTGTTTTTGTTTGTTTGTTTGTTTTTTGTCAATACACGTTTGTAAATAGAGGTATTAACAAAGTTTTCCTGATAAAATTTAGGGTCACAAGTTTCTGTAAATGTCCCATGTTTTTTATTACATTTTCTTCTTTTTGGACAAGGTGGACATTATTGGACATAAATGGTTCTATTATTGTTCCTATTATTGTATGTGTGTTTTATTAGGTCTTGTTCATCTGTTTGTTTAAACATTATGTTTAATAAAGTAAAGAAAGAAAGAAAGAAAGAAAGAAAGAAAGAAAGAAAGAAAGAAAGAAAGAAAGAAAGAAAGAAAGAAAGAAAGAAACGGAACTATTGTTCTGAATCTGCGCTTCCGGTCGAGCATGTTTTTATGTGACACGCCGCAGTCATGGCTGTCAAACACAGGGCTGTTTAGATTTCGGTACAATTATCTATTTTTTTCGTCGCTTTTTGCTTCAAGCTACGTAAGTTTTTGTAAATTTAGTTTCTATTTGTATCTGTTGTCAGATATATTTTGTTTGTATGAAGTTTGATAAATAATTTAGTTTTTTAAAACTTAGCTTCACTAAATTTTGGAAGATTTTAGTGAAGCTAGCCTAGTTCAAAGCTTTTTACCGACACGTTTCGAAAATTACCCGGTTACAGAGCTTGTAAATAAATTGTTAATTTCACACCACGTTTTATTTCTCACGCTACTGAAGTTAAATTAAGAGACGAACAGTTGTTGCTTAATACAAAAATTAATAAATCAAAAACCCACAACTGGGAGTAAAACATCATACATTTATTATGACTGAAATGAATCATTAAAGTGAACTATTCACATTATTTAAACACAACATGCAGCATTATTTGTATAAAATCATAATCTGGTACAGCAAGGGTTTAAGCTGTGGAGTTGCTTTAAATATGAATGTTTTGTTTTAAAAGGGAAATCCTCAGAAGAAGCCATTAGTTGTTGAATTAGGTTTTAGATTGTGGGAGGCACTGAAAAACAGGCTGTATATTTTTTTTCCATGATCAGTTTGTCAGTGTTTGTTTCTGCTTCATGTTTCAGAGCCAGCAGGTCTGATGTGATGTCAGATAAACGTCAGCGTGCGAGGGTGCAGGGGTCCTGGGCCAAACAACCATCAAAACACTCAGTTCAAACAGGTGAATAAAGGTCTCCTTGTTCTGGTAAAAACTGCAACCTTATTTAAATGGCTCCTTTTTATCTGTTCATTGCTTGAAATACTAAATTGTTGTTTTTCCTCATTTAACATATTGAGAGGAAGATTTTATTAAAGGGATAGTTTGCATGTTTTGAAGTGGGGATTATAGAAAATTTATGAAGAATAAATATCTTACCAGTTGTAGATAGCTCATTGAAAGCATTCTGTTTAAAGAGAAACATTACGACCAGATGCATGTTGATGATTTTCTGTCCACGATCTTCGCTTCTTTCAGAAAATATGTCTTTTCCCTTTGACCAAAGTTTTTATTTAGTTATTTACTATGTTCAGATTTTCCACTTGTTTACTATCTAGTCAAACAACTGGGCAGCTTTAACCAATGTGAGTGTTACACAAGCTATTCAGACTGCAACACACTGTTAGGTTGTGTGAGTCCATTCCCTGATGACAAGCTAATAGCCAATCCAAGTGGGCCAAGACCTGAGAGGCTTGTTGCCCTCTTGCTGTCTTTTAAAAGAAAATTATGCACTTATTTATGAAATGGGTTAATTTAAACTGTGTAGCTTAAGGGAGTGTGATGTTTCTGTGTTTGTTATATGGATTGTTTTATTGGTTATCCTTTTTATAAACTTGTTTTTTTTTTTTTTACTTGCTCAGGGCGACAAATGAAATCTCTTGGGCTTATTACAGTCAATGTGCCTTGTTCCTTTTAAATTAATAAATTAATTTAAATATTAAACAAACTCCAGCTAGCTGCTTCTGTCACAAATAACCAGAGAATTCAGTGTAAATTATAAGAAACTATTGTTAATATAAATGTTTTTAGGTGCAGTTAGCTGTAGTACTTCTAGTTCATCCTGAGGCACTTCCTATGGTCAGATTTCTGACAGAATAACTGTGTAATGTACACCGATGACTGTTGGAAGTTGTTTTAAGATGGTAGAAATCCACTTTCAATCAGTCTGGTCAGGAAAAAAATAGATTTTTCCAGGCTGAGGTTGTTCAAAAGGCTACATTTCCACAGAACTCGGCTGCCACAGAGCTGAGCTAATTTAAGTCCTACATTTCTTTGTTTTTTCAAACAGGAGGAGTGTCAAACAGTCAGCCCAAGAACATTAACACAGCCTCCGGTTCCTGGAGTTTTAACAATCAGAAGACCTCCACAAATTTTGCGTTTCACCAGCCCACAAAGGTAAACTGTGGAGCATTTTATTGAAAGTAATTTTGTGTTTTACAGAACGACAAAAAAGAAATCGTACGATGCTCTTAACTCTGTTTCATCATTTATATTCTCTTCATGGCAGCCAGTTCGAGATGTTCCACCTGAAAGAGTCATAGAGTAAGTTACATATATAAAATGTCACAGGACAGCTCCAGAAATTGTTTTTTTTTTATTTATTGCATCACTTTTTTCTGTTTTTTTTTTTTTTTTTTTTGCTAAACTAAATTTAACAAATGTTCATGATTTTACTCTTATAAGGCAGGCAGGGGATTATGACATCAGTCACGATCCGTCTGGGTTATCTCGGTGAGTACAGTTTATTTAGGAGGAAACAATATTAAATATATGTTTTTATAATCAAGCATGAACGATGTGAAGTCTGATTTAAATAAAAAGATGAGAGAACAGTGATGATATAATGTAGCACAAAACTGTTAAAGATTGAGCAAACTTGTAGTTGCGTTTTGAATCCAGTAGGTGGCAGTAATCACACAAGGAATAATTTATATAGCTCTCTGGCATCGGTTTAAGTCAAATAAAATAACTTGTATGTGGTGTGTATATAAAACATAATGACAAGAAAATGTTTGTAAATCAGCTAAAAATGATTATTTATTGATGCTTAAATAGATGGACATATTTCAACCCTCAAAGTTAACTCAGTCAGATGGAAATTCTAACCCCTGGTTTAGATGGTGGTATTAAAAAGTTTTCCTATCAGTCTGGATTGTTATAAAACTACATTTAGTTTTTAACACTAAGATTTTTGCACATTGAATTTGTTTATATGATTTGATCATGTATAAAAACAAAGATGAAGTTTGTGTTTTTGTTTCTCCATCCAGACTGCGTCTGCGACCTGGATTTCTTTGCTCAGAGGAGGCTGACTGGATGTTCAGTAAGCTGCTGGCAGAGCTGCCCTGGTCCCAGAAGACTAACTACAGACAGGGTGGGCAGCAGAACTGTGACTAAAAATACTGTGAAACAGAAGCTTTTTAATTCCCACTTCAGCTTGTTTACTGTTTCATTCACCTGCAGTGGCAAACTGTTTATTTATATCATTAAATAGATAGCTCACACTTTTCAAGGTGGGGTTTTGTGGAAAGGTTATGAACAATTAATATCTTACCTGTTGTAGATAGCTTCAACCTCAGTTTAGAAAAATAGAGTTTAAGTCTGACAGTTAGTCCATGCAGCCATTGAACCAAAGTGGATTTCTGCCTTCCTAAAACAAATTACATCTGTTTATGGTTATTTACAAGTGCACAGAGCAGCAGCAGAAGCTAGCAGTAGCAGAAGCTAGCAGTAGCAGAAGCTAGCAGTAGCACTTTCAGCAAAGTCCGGAGCACTTCCAATATAAATATATTATCTCTACTGGTATAACCGCATAAAGTCAAACTGAATTCAGCAGAAAGATTTGTATTAAAGTGATCTCATGAACCACTATGAACATTTTGAAGGTTGAAGTCGCGTGTCAGCAAAATGTAAATAAACAAAATAAAATAAAACCTCAAGAAGAACCTGACACGGCATGAAGCACACACAACGCCAGACTGCATTCATGGTGAAGACTGGGAGGCTAAAAACCCTGGGACTAATGAGAGGTGTGCAGAAACCTGAACAAAATGACAACAGAGAACAGGTGTAAATAGATAGGACAGAACCGGGGGTGAAGGCAGGAAATACAGAGAAGCACTGGAACAAACTGAACACAAAGAAAATACAGCAATTCTCTTTGATCTTAGCCGTATACAGACTAGCTGTTAGCTCATCAGTGTCAGGCTTAGACTGCAGCTACCTGTAGGTACAATATTAGAAGGCTCCCAGTTCCTGCACAATATTTAAGTTAAGTTAAATTGAGTTGAGTAAATCTAAAGCACCTTGCACAATAACATTGAAATAAATAGTAAAAGTTACTTTGGACTTACTCAACACAGTTAAGGGGAACCACTTGACGTAACTGAGTTAAGTAAATCCAACAATCTGTTTTTTTGAGTGTAGGAAGGAATGACAGATGGAAATGGCTGTAGTAAACCACTATTTCTAAATAAGGAAGAGCACAGGGTGACCTGTAGGAGTGGAGGCAGGAAGTAGACTACAATCTGTGTATGAGAGGTTACCTGAGGGAGATTGGGCAGAGAGAGCGTCACCAGACATATGTTGTGTATAGTGAATGTTGTGAAGAAGAGGACAATAATAAAGGCAGAGAAGAAGTCCAAACGATGAGGAAGAAGAAGAGATGCTGTGAGGACCCCTGAAGAGGGACGAGCTGAAAGAAAACCAACATTCAGCAGACAGTTGATTGCAGTTAAAGCTCGTGTCCAGCTGGTGTGCTGCTCTGTGACAGACAGCTCTGCAGCAGACAGACGGCGTGATGCAGGCGGGAGGTGGGCACAGTTTCTAAACTCTGCTTATAGAGGCAGGTTGTGTAATCCTGTTTCCAGTTGTCTGTCAACAAGGTCATGAGACGCTTTGGAAAAGAAAAAAAACTGATACAGAAGTGGACACAGAGTTGAGCTTTAATTGTCTCGTTTCATTCATCATGTCGTGTTCAAACACACTTTTATTACAGTGAGTTAGTTTTTCCAACCTTTGTGCTCTTTAAACTCAGCCGTGGAAGGTTTTGTAAACCTTTTCTCCCTGATGACATCTTTTTATGCAAAGAGTAAAGCTTTTTGAGATATAATGACTGCACATGTTTATAAATACTTCCTGCTGTGGTCCTGAATAATTCAGCTCTCTTTATAATTGATGGCCGGTCAGGCAGTTTGTTTGGGTTTCACCGTGTTCCCAAACCCCAAGGGTCGGCTAAAATTCCCTAATGGCAGCGAATTGGTTCTTAGAAGAGAGGAAGTTGTTGCCAGAAGACATTAAGTAGACCCAGACCCACAGAGGAGCACAGAACTGAGAAATTAGGCTGAACTGTTTATTTTAACTTCACCAGGAATAAACTCTGGGCACAAAACAGATGATTATAGGAGGGAAAACGAAACATCTGTCCTTTTTCTGCTCCATCTGTTGTGAGTGGTTAATAACTGTTAAACTAAGCTAGAACTAAAAAGTAAAATTTTAGTCTTTGTACTTAAATTTAATTATGATGTCAGTGATTCAAACTATCTTTATCTTAACTTTAAAAAAAGTCCTGACAAAAGTAAGCAGCTCTTTCTGATTGTTTTGTTTTCTCTGTTTATTGTTTTGTTTTTGTGTGTGTTGGTGAAGGTGAAGCATACGAAGAGCCCAGGCTGACCTGCTGGTATGGAGAGCTGCCGTATACGTACGCTCGCTCCACCATGACAGCCAACACACAGGTAACTACGTCAGAAACCAAAAGACAGGCTGATTCCCAGAGTTATTAGTTAAATAAAACTAACTAAATACCAAAAACTGAAATTGAAAGAAACATTTTAGTTAACTAAAATAAATAAAAACTGTAATAAAATGAAAAAAAAAAAAACGATAACCAATTAAAACTATATAATCTTTTTACAAAACTAACTAAAACTAATTGAAATTACAGATAGAATATCCTTAGTTTTAGTGTTTGACGATTTATTTTAAGACATGGATCTTGGAGACAACTATTGTCATCGTCCTAAAATAATCACCTAAGACCTTATTTGGCAAAATTGAGTTATGCAATTATTTTAGGAAGGTGTTGCTATAACAGACTGCTTTGACTGATAATTAAAAAGCTGCTGGTAAGTTAACTGACAGGAACACTTGAAGCTTGAGAATGCATTGGCAAATATGTTTATTCAAACTTTAAAAAAACTAATAATAGCTAAACTTAACTAAAACTAAGCATTAAAAATGCAATAATAACTAATAAAAACTTGCAAATCCACTGTAAAAACTAATTAAAACTAACTGAATTAAAAGAAAAAAAATCACAATGAAGTAAAACTAAACTATAATGAAAAATACAAAACTATTATAACCTTGCTAAGTCCATGGGTCAGAACACTTTTTGGGCCTTATCAGGCGGGCAAAACCTAATCCTTCTTGACCTTCATTTAATAAGTATTTGGGTCTCTCTGACCTACACAGAGGACACTAGAACACTAAATCACAAATAATACTAATTTCCCCCCAATTTTCACCTGAACTACATACAGTATATTGCCAAAAGTATTTGCTCACCCATCCAAATGACTGCACCAGTGCACAAAGCAAGGTCCATAAAGACATGGATGGCAGAGTCTGGTGTGGAGGAACTTGACTGGCCTGCACAGAGTCCTGATCTCAACCTGATAAAACACCTTTATGATGAATTAGAGCAGAGACTGAGAGCCAGGCCTTCTGTCCAACATCAGTATGTGACCTCAAAAAATGTGCTTCTGGAAGAATGATCAGAAATCCCCATAAACACTCCTAAACCAGCTGTTCTAGCTGCAGAGGGTGGACCAACGTCTTATTGAACCCTATGGATTAGTAATAGGACGTCACTTAAGCTCATATGTGAGTCAAGGCAGGTGAGTGAATACTTCTGGCAGTATAGTGTACTTTCTTTTAGCCCTGTGGCCTCCAGTGTCACAACATCCAGAGTGGACAACTGCAAAGGTTCATACCGTTTTTGTTTCCAACAGTGGCATCCTCTGCTGGTAACACTTGGTGAGGCCGTGGAGTGGGCGAGCGGGTGCTCCTTCAACTCCCTGTTGTGTAACCTGTATCGAGACGGACACGACAGCATCGGCTGGCACAGTGATGACGAGGCTTCTCTGGGGCCCAAACCGACCATTGCTTCTCTCAGTCTGGGGGACACCAGAGTGTTCAGCCTCCGTAAGCAGCCTCCACCGGTAAGAAGACGAGACTCAGAGCCAGTCAAACCATTCCTACTTCTTTTCTTTTATCTCTTTTTTTTATTTATAATGGTTTTAATTGGCCTTTTTAAAGTCTTCAAACTTTTTCTGTCCCTCTTTAGTTTTTGTTTTTTTGTAATAGCATTAATAGTTGTGTTAAAGGCAGATTTATTTGTTCTAATTTCACCACACCCCATTTAAAAACATTAGATTGTTTTGTAGCGTTTTCTCCATGTTCAATGAGGCCTAAATGTAATCTACTATAAAACTGGTCCCTGTTTAATGTGAATTTAGTAACTTTGTTTGTAGCTTCTTTAAACTGTAGTTTTTGACCTTCTTTGTGATCATGTTAGGAGGACAATGGTGACTACACTTACACAGAGCGAATACGGGTCCCTCTGAGTCACGGGACTCTTCTGCTGATGGAAGGAGCCACTCAGGATGATTGGCAGGTGTGTGACAATAATCTAATATACTGTATAAAACACCACAAATGCAAAACGAAAGTTATTGAGCCTTACCAAGTATAAATCAACACCAGGTTGTTCTAATCATGAAAAACATTGAAAAGTGTCATTTAGTTGTTTTTCTTTTGTCCTTTTTTACTTCAAATAAACTCATTTATTTATTTTAGTGTTTTTGCACTGCAATAACCTTTAACCTTTGGAGTTAACCCAAGCTAGTCCTTTCACCTAATTTGGATGCAAATACCTTTAAATTAAAGCTGAAAGGCTGCAATTAAAGCACATCTTGTTTGTTTTATTTCTAATCCATCATTGTGGTGTTTACAGACAAAAAACTATAAGAATTTTGTTGATGTCCCAATATTTGTGGAACTTACTGTACATTTTACCAGAGCTTTCCTTCACCCTGACGTCCACCATTTTTATTTAGTAAAAGGCACGTGAAGTGGAAGAGTGACACATTAAAGGGCAGTGGGACAAAGCAAGTGGAAAACAAAGTTGCCTGGAGAAAAAAAGGGTTTGAGCGTTAAAGAAAAACAGGATAAGGTCACAGGTGTTTTATGGCGACACCCCCCTGAGTATCACAATAAAGGATCGGCTGCTGCTTTAAGACCTGTCCTGAGAAAGAACATCACATGGGACATTAATCCTCTCACTGTTACTGAAGTCACAGTCTGTCTAACAGAATCATCTGGGTCAAGGAGAAAGGTTTGGAAATGGATATTATAATTAAAAGATGGTGTTGTAATTGGTTTAGTTAAATTTATAGAGTTTTACATATCAGGACATAAAAAATTAAATTATTAAAATCTAAAAAGTACAAAAACACAGAACAGATTCCACCATGACATGGTTTATTAAACATAAACAAAATTCCTGCTTTTATAGAGGTGATCACAAACAACCTCTTCATTTGGAAGCATAGAATGGATTTTTTTTTTTAATACAGCTTTTCTATTTTAAGATCATTTTTATTTAATACACAATAATCTATAAAACACTGAAGTTTCCTTCTGATCACTGTATTTCATTTGAAAACCAAAACTTTGTTCTGCCTTTTCTCGTTTTTTGTTTAAGGCACCAAACAGCAAAAGTTTCATTTATTTCGTCTGATTAAGGAGATTAAAAACCTGTATCTGAGGGCAGAAGATTCACAAATGAACCCAAAGCTGTAACTAACGTGCAAACATCCAGAAATACAGTAAATGAACTCATCTGAGGAAAAAAACTATGTGCTGTTTGATAACATAAAAGCTTTTACTTTGAAAATCTAAAATTGACTTTTACTTTATAAAAACGGAGTGTATGCAACACGTTCTTATTGTTCTTGTATAGATCTCCTGCAGAATAAAACAAAAATAGGCTTGTTGCTGCCAGAATTCTGACTAGTTTGGGTCAAGTTATTTCCTTTTATTTGTGGTCACAGATGTTTTTATTTCAAAGTAAAAGTCTTCTTTTATTTCATACGATAGATTAGAACTTTAAA
>JAUBOC010000011.1:3378058-3389717 GCA_032275365.1 Anablepsoides cearensis
CATACCACCAAGAAGGACCAACCACATCCAACAGGATTAACTGTGGACGCAAGAGGAAGCTGTCTGAAAGAGATGTTCAGGTGATAACCTGGATTGTATCCAAAAAACATAAAACCACGGCTGCCCAAATCACGGCAGAATTAAATGTGCTCAACACCACTTCCACCAGAACTGTCCGTTGGGAGCTCCACAGGGTCAATATACACGGCTGGGCTGCTATAGCCAAACCTTTGGTCACTTGTGCCAAACGCTGGTTTCAATGGTGCAAGGAGCACAAATCTTGGGCTGTGCACAATGTGAAACATGTATTGTTCTCTGATGAGTCCACCTTTACTGTTTCCCCACATCAAGGAGAGTTACGGTGTGGAGAAGCCCCAAAGAAGTGTACGACCCAGACTGTTGCATGCCCAGAGTGAAGCATGGGTGTGGATCAGTGATGGTTTGGGCTGCCATATCATGACATTCCCTTGGCCCAATACTTGTGCTAGATTGGCGCGTCACTGCCAAGGACTAAAGAACCATTCTGGAGGACCAGGTGCATCCAATGTTTTAAATATTGTATCCAGAAGGCGATGCCGTGTATCTGGATGACAATGCACCAAAACACACAGCAAGACTGGTGAAAGGTTGGTTTGATGAACATGAAAGTGAAGTTGAACATCTCCCATGGCCTGCACAGTCACCAGATCTAAATATTATTGAGCCACTTTGGGCTGTTTTGGAGGAGCGAGTCAGGAAACGTTTTCCTCCACCAGCATCATGTAGTGACCTGGTGACTATCCTGCAAGAAGAATGGCTTAAAATCCCTCTGAGCACTGTGCATGACTTGTAGATGTCATTCCTAAGACAATTGATGGTGTATTGGCCGCAAAAGGAGCCCTACTACACCATACTAGGTATTATGGTCTAAAACCAGGCGTTTCAGTTTCATTGTCCAACCCCTGTAGTTCAGCAATATGTTAAACCTTTCCACCTGCCTTCATCAGTCCAATAACTCATAACTGGTGATACATTTATGCAGATATTTAGGTTTAGGTTTTCTTTTATGTTGTGGGAACCAGGCAATCCTATTGATTCTGTTTACACCACGTACAACTATAAAATAAATTATCTGAAAATAATACAAAGTCACTGATTTGGAATTACTCACTCAGGTAAGTTACTCATATCAGACCAAAAATGGTTGCACATAAGTAAAGTATAAGTAAGATGCAACATGCAGCAAGGTTTTGTTGCCCTGACAATTGGTCAACTTATTTCATAGCACAAAATATTACTGAAAGTTGGAAACTGCAGAAAAAAAATATCTTGAAAGAAAGTATTTCCTGATGACCACACAGCCTCTCTGAGTTTCAAGGAGCTCCAAGAACAGAACAAAGGTTGTGTCACGACATAATACTGTATCAGTGTAGATCAGTGGTTCTCAAACATGCAAGGCATGACCCTTCTGATGGGTGGAAGGTCCTTGCAGGGGGTGGTGCTTGACCACCTCTGTTTTATTTAGTTGGTATGCAAGCATAACTAATATTTAGACCAGTGGTCTTCAAGTGAACCAAAGTCCCAGGCCTCCCTTGTAAAAGTGATCTGTCATCTCAATAGGATTTGTCTAGTTAAATAACAGCAGTTTGTTACACAGAGTTTCAACCTAAATTAAACAAACTAGATGGTTAAAACATATACATACACTTTTTATTGTGAGTCAGTTAATGATGTTTTCACTTTCTGAATGTTTTAGATGGAGCTGCACCAGGGAGAACAGAAGTAGATGAAGTGGAGCCTTTCGGTCAGCCAATCAGACGCTCCAACATGGGGAAGACCTACAGCAGGAAGAGACTGCTGCACTGAGCCAAATTAAAACTGCAGGCAGGCAAAGCTAAAGACCGTTTGTTATGTTTTGATCTGTGAAAATAGAAACCTTCAGTCGTGAAAGATGGCGTTCAGACATCAACTGGAAGGTTTGTATTGTTAAATAATTGTCCCTTTTGATCTGTTTATTTGTTTTTCATGGTTTGTTTTTGGTGATACAGGATTTTATAAAACTCAAAGTAGATTGGTTTTAAAATCATTTCAAGGATGTTAAAAATTGATTTACTGGTAATTATTTTAGCATTTTGAAGACCTGTGATTTCTGTTTTGGACTGTTTAAAACTTTGCAATATTATAAAGGGATTTTTTTTTACAATCAAGTTGATAATTTGATCATATAAGCATTTGTATTTATTAGTCTTTTCTTTTATAAATGTGTTTTGGATAAAATTGTATTTTTTCGTAAATATGTTATATGGTACCAAACATTTTGTAAATAAATACATATATTTTGTCTTAATTGATATCAGAACCCCAACTGTACTTTACAGATTTACAATCAATAATGAGAGTGAGTTTATCTGTTTAACTGGACCACTCGTGCTGTTTATTCACCTGCCTTTTCATAGGTCGGCAGTGAAGTCAGATAGCACCACACGCCCTTTTTAGTTTATCTTCTGTCAGAGTGGCAGAGCTGTGAACTGATCACAACCTGCTGGTGAGTTGGATCAGATGGCAGAGGACACTTATTTGGTAAACCCAAATAGTGAGGGTGAACTGGTAAAAACTACTCCTTGTGTGTGAGGATCACTCAAAGACTAACACTTTCAAATTCATAAAAATAAAGACCTAGCATTTCTTAAAGGAATGCTAGTTGCCCGCCACCTTTCATGCTAAAGTTTCAGACTGATCTCAAATTGTGTTCAGAAATAATGCTGTTGGAGATGATTTCAAACCTTAAAAATAACAATGTGCACAATCTTGTGATATGTGTCCAGAATGTTGGGAATGACTCAGAGCAGGTTGGCGCCTGGCCTGCATTTAAAGCTAAAACAAAGATCTTGTACAAAGACCTGTTGGGAGTATGGATTGGGTATCAGGTACTACCACACATATTCTATTTGTGTAAAATTCACTGGCTTGGAGTAATTTTTTCTTCTTAAAATCACTTGGCTGTGGAGTATTCAGTTGTAAGATTTTATGATTTTCTTAAATTATTTTTTATGCAAAAGCAAACAAACAAAAACGATTTGAGACATAGTAATGTCAGATGAGATGAGTTTACTGTTTTTATCTTTTTGTAATGTTGAAGAGTAAATTGTTGTTTTGGAACTAGGTCCAGGACTGAAAGATGCTGTAAGAGCTGAAGGTTATTAGGAGGTCATGAACATTAAGACTCCATGTTCCTTTCAGCAGTAGCTAATAACCACGTGGAAGTTGACAAAGAGACTGCCGTTAATATTCCTTTAATCAGGTGTGACGCAATGAGAAAGTTGCTGCAGGCTTTATAGTATGAATGACTTTAATAACCTTGTGGTCTTAATGCAGACAAAAGAGAGAGAGAGAGAGGGAAAAAAATGATATGTTTGCCCTGATCTCTGTCAAATGTACAGGAGTAATGAATTTTAGTTTGAATTCTGTGGTGTGACTCAGTGTAATGTGAAACCTTTTTATTTCTGCAGCCATATTTACGGATGTCATTAAGTATTCTCACCACGCACCTTTCCACCACTGTCAAGTTAGCTGAAACGAGTTCAACCACTTCCTGTCAGTGTTGTATTTATATATTTATTTAATTTGTTCATATAATGCGGTTGTAAAAATTGTACGACTAAAAATACATTTATGAGTTTAACTATTAATATGTCTAGATAGCTTTTGCACGTTTTCAGTTTTACCCTCAACCTGCACCTCAAGGGCCACCATCCTGCATGTTTAGATGTTTCTCTGTTTTGGCCCAGCCGATTTGAATGAATGATCCATTTTTCTGCAGAATCTGAAGAGCAGGGAAACAACTAAAACATGCAGGATAGTGGCCCTTGAGGTCCAGGTTTGGGCTTCACTACTGTAGATTTTCTTAAAAAAGACAGCATTCTAAATTAGAAATATAAATTTAGAAAATGCATGTTATTATATGTAACATATCTTTTTGCATTTTAATAGTACGGCAATAGTGTATTGTGACATTGCTAATAATGTTTTTATCTTAAGTTGAAAATTAGTTTTGCCCACGTTTCTTTCACCGCAAGGGAACTGTTTGATTGAAAATATACAATTAATTTATGAATTTCAAAAAATTTGTGGGGTAAAGAATCCAATTTAGGCTGATTGCAGATTATTTTTTTAGTTATTTGTCCAGAAAATAATTTCTTTCACAACTCTAAAAGTAATATATGAGATTTTAGATACAGATTCTTAGCCAATATTCTGTAGTTTAGTCCACTGTGTTGTACAAAAAGTGGACAACACAGTTTCCATTCATTTTGTTCAAGTTTACCATTTTTATATATAAAAATTGATATTTTACTTATGTATTGTAGGTGTATCTAAACCATGTACAATATATTTTCAATTTTATCCTTTATTCAAAAACTGAAAAGTATTTAAACATAGGCCTACACCTGTAGTTAACAAGACATTTACCCATGAAACTAAACTATCCCCCGTAATAAATATATAAAACTATTTTTTTTATTTAATTTTTATTATTTTTTAAAGAGCTTTAAAAAAAAGTTAAATTGTTGCTTTTATTTTGAAACGAGATTTGAGCTTCCGGTCTTGTCCTTCCTCTCTCCGTCCATCTTGACGAGCTTTCTCCTTCAACGGTTCTCCTAATTCCATCAGAGGCGCTTCATCACCTTCACTCCCATCTTCCTGTCCGTTCCTCCCTGTGTTCGACCGTAGAAGTAACACCTTTTATTTTTTATTTAAACACAACCCCTAAAGGTAGATAAAAATGGCCAGCAGCTTCACAAGAATCCTCTCCTCCAAGCGGCACGTCGGCATCTTGTCGTTGGTCGGAGGCTCTGTAGCAGCTGGGTTTCTGCTCCACCGGGAACATGCCAGCGCCGGAGAGCCTCTCCGCAGGAGGTACCCCGCCAGGTAAGGTTCTCCTTGTCCGTACGTTACATGGCTTTCTGAACACATTTTATTTTCTGACTTAACGATAGATTTTGACTTTATTTTATTATAAAAAAAGTCATTTAAATATATACCAGAATACCGTCTCAAGAAGACAAGTCAAGTGCAGTTTAAGCTATGAATATGTAACATAAGAACTGATTGTCATAGGCATTTAAATGATCCTGTTTTTAAGTAATGAGCAGCATAATACAGTACATTATGTGAAGTAAGGTAATTACATGGCGCTTATAATCAGCAGACATGAGATTATTAAACCTGCTGATCACACAGGCATAAGGCCCTCCTGCTCTTATTATTATTATTATTATTATTATTATTATTATTATTATTATTATTATTATTATTATTATTAGTAGTAGTAGTAGTAGTAGTAGTAGTAGTAGTAGTAGTCTATTGAATCTTATTATTAGTATTATATTATGCATTAATGCGTATAGCAATCAAAATGGCGCTTTAAAACCTATGCAGGGTGACTCCATACATCAAACATGTCACAGTCAGGTCTGAAAACAGATTAATCATAAATCCAAGCATTTTATGCTTGTACTGAAGTACTGTGTAGCAGTGTAAAAAAAAACACAATTAAGGTTCATTCTAAAAAGGATTGTTTATAAGATGCACAAGCCTTGTGAAAATTGAAAAATGTGAAGTAAAATTTACTCTTGATCGTTAATTCGGAACAAAAAAGCTACTTATAACAAAATAAATACTTCTTTGCTTGTCCAGACTTAACTAGATTAAGTGAAATGTTGTGAAAACATGGATGTAAATGGGATATCCTGGTTACACTAACACATAAATACTGTATGCTGTGATTAAAAGATCAGGAGAGGCAGAGGAGGGATGCGTACGTGCCCGGTGACACACATGCATTGCTCTATAAAACAGCTTTACTGTATGCAGATTAGTGAAACATTATCTGCTGCTTTGAAATCAGACCCTGCAGGCTTAGTTCAACCAGTCGCAGTAAAGGAAGTGCAAACCTGTCAAATGCTACACGCTAACATTTTTGCTGTAATGCAGTCTCAGCTTGATCCTTCTTTAAGACATTTGCTCAAGAATTATGAGTCCCAACAAATGCAGAGTTTTCATCTAGTGTAACAAATTAATAGTGATTCTAAATTTAAGAAAAGATGTTTCAGTCTTCAGTGGCCATTTTTGTTTTCCCAACTCTTAAAAATGTTGTAATCTGGTGCTTTTCAAGTTACCGACTGCAGCCTTTTTTGCCCTCCAGCATTTTCTGTCAACTAAATTATCTAACAAAAGTTTTCAAATCAAGACCTCAGTAGTGAAAGTCTGGTGTCAGTCATCAACAAACACTTGTTTCATTGATTAAAAGCCAAGGAAAGCAAGTCCAATTCCACGTGCAGACAGTTTAAGCCTATTGACCAAACATAATAGATTTTTATCTGGATTTACTCAAGATCAGGATCTTTACAGTGCCCTGCAAAAGCATTAACCTCAAATACCTTTTTCATTTTTGTTGCATTACAGTTTGTAACAGTTTTCAAACTAGTGTAATAAACAGACAAGAATACTTTTTTATGTATATATTTGTAAGTACTCTGAGCTAACTGCTAAAGTAACAGGGGAGGCATTTAAATGTTTTGCAGTGAGACAGCTGAAACCCAGACCTTTAATCTGATTGTGGATCTGTTGAATGATTTAATGATAGCTGTAGACCAGCAGGATGCACCCTGCCTAAATGGCCTCTGCTGTACACACTGGGCTAAAGTCCATGAGGCTAAATGGGACAGATTTATAGGGCCATACACCAAGAAACCTGCATTTATACTTACTGCAAGATGGGCTCTAAAAACTATCAACTTAGGTTTAGCACATAAATCACATTTGCATGCTTAAATAAATGCAATTCTGATTAATTTTTTTTATTTTCTTTGGTACAGATATGTTACACTTACTAAAAACTCTGACATTTTATCCTGACAAAATTGGAGAAATGAGGTTGAATAGATTTGTTTAGCAAATCCATTGTGTGTACAGTATATCTGGAAAATAGATAACGTTTTGTAACGTTGCTAAGGGAGAGAAATATTATATATCCTTGTCTTATTTTGTGACAAACTGGATGAAAACGTGTAGCTTTATGTAACTTTATCAGGCCGTAGAAACTCATGTTCAATTCTGTGCCTTAAGACAATAGATTTTGAACAATAGTGAGTCTATTGCACTATTTTTCTGCCATGGAGCACCAAATGTTCTTTACTCACCCATTTTGATCATAAAATTGGCACAGTTTCATATTAAGGATTACATATCTTGCTCTTTTTGTGTCTTGCATAGATTTAAACTCAGAATAAATTCAGTAGTTAATGCTTGCTATGCTGCAGAACAGCCTTGTCCACAGTAAATGGATTTGTTAGCAACAGGGTGTGGTTGAAGGCCACAGGCTTAAATATCTGTTACCTCTGTCTGTATCAGCTACGTGTATGTTCCTGCACTGACTCACTCATTTTGAATCTCACTCAGAGCACAGCTGTAGTGTTATTTTCTGCCAACACTTCTAAAAAAAAAAAAAAAAACTTTCCAAAAAATCAATACAGACCCATTTTATCTCGTTTTTTTTTCTTTGTGCAGTGCGGAGTACCCTGACCTACGCAAACACAACAACTGCATGGCCAGTAACCTGACACCTGCCATCTACGCCAAACTGTGCGATAGGACCACTCCCAACGGTTACACATTGGACCAGGCCATTCAGACGGGCGTGGACAACCCCGGGCACCCCTTCATCAAGACTGTTGGCATGGTGGCAGGAGATGAGGAGTCCTATGAGGTCAGACTTCTTTGGTGGCTTCTTTTCAAACATGCAGGACTCCCAGCAAGAATCAAAGCATTCCTGCTCAGATTACAGGTCGCAATGCTGCACTCCTACTAAAGTTTGACATGCTAGGTTTTTTTGTTTTTTGTTTTTTCTTTGTGCTTACCATTGTCAAATAAGGGCAAGGCAACATAATCAAAGACCCGTTTTAAGTGTCACCAGATTCAGTTAAGATGGCACAGTTTTAGTGTTCTTGATGCTTTGTGTTTTCATAAAATTACTTAAGATGTGCATTATATACAATTATATCTAGGGATGCACGATATATCGGCATTGACATCGGCCGATATTGGTCATTTTTTAGAATATCGGTATCAGCCCGATATGTAAATCGGGCCAGTATTAATGTCCGATATTGATTATCCATTTTTTAGCTTTGTGTTTCTGTTTTGGGAGGTGAAAAGTTTGGTCGAGTGGGATCTGTTTGATCATGATAGTGACGCTACACAGCCAGGAATAACTGAAGTAGAGCCATGTCAGAGGTTTGGTTGTTTGTTTACAGTATCGAAAAAAGACAAGTGTATTTGTGTATATAGATAATTTGTGTGTTTGTGTAATATCTGTAAAGTAAAGGTGCTTTATTGGTCATCATTGCATGTTCCCATACAATGACGAAATTTGTGCTCTCCATTTGACCCATCACACATGAGAAACACCCAAGTGGAGCAGCGGGCAGCTATGTGAGCAGGTGGGGGTTGGGTGTCTTGCTCAAGGACACCACGACATGTGGGCATGGCGGGGAGTCGAACCTGAGACTTTCGGGTCCCAAGCCGGCTGCTCTACCACTACAACACAGCCGCCCCCGTAAATACCAGTTATCGGCCGTAACACCAATAATAATATCTGATATCGGCTGTAATTTTCATATTGGTGCATCCCTACTTATATCAGTAGATAGGCTTGTGCACATAATTAAATTCATGTTATAATGGATTTTAAAAGTTTTATTTAGGAAGAAATATGCGCAAAAGTGTCCAGCTGAGACACAAAATGTTAAGTTATTTTTGATTTGTTGGTTTGAAAATGAAAAGTTTATTCTGAATGCTCAGAACACAACAGAATTCTTAAGCAAACTTGAAAATGATGGGTTTTAGTATTTTCCAGGTCTGGATAAGTTTAAGGGGGCGAGAAGAAAGTAGAGTATAGAAAAAATATTTGTTTCCATTTTATATCTTTTTCCAATAAATAAAATCATAAATTCAAAACTTCTTCAAAAAATGTAATAAATAAAAGCTCAAACAAGCTGATTTTTTTTTATTGATTGTGAACAGATGGATGTTGTCATTGTGATGTTTACTTCTGTTTCATTCATCATGCTAAGTCTTAAGTTTTAGGTTTTAGCACTAATAAAGTAAAAAAAAAAAAAAACAGTTCTACGATATAGCCACAAAAATGAGTTTCCTATTTAAGCTGCTGCTAGCTGATTTCATAAATGAAGCTAGCATCTTTTGACTAATAAAGGCATGGAAAAAGCAGCGCTGGTGTAGAGTGCTACTGCTTAGAAATCTTGCAGCTACGTCACACCTTTGACTCATAGTCATACACTTTTATGTATAAAAGTGTACAACTCTGTCACTTCCTTGCTTGGTGGTTCAGAAGTGTAACAGCAGTGAGTTAACTTCAACACACATGGTTCCTCCTTCCCAATAATAAACTCGTAGAGAAAGAAAGATGGAAGAAGCATCCAGGCTCGATGATATACAAAAGGCCCTTTTGTTTCATGAACCTTTTCAGGCAGACGCTTACAGCTAGGTTTCACACATGACTGTACCACAGGTGATAAAAATAAAATCGATGACAAGATTTGCAGTCCAGAGTCCATCTGTATATTGACGTGTCTTTAGACACGATAGTGTTACTGTTGTATAACTGCAGATCATTAACCATGTGTTACTGATACAGTATGCAACTTATCATTCAGAATGTGGCCCAGCTCAAATACATACAGAGGTTTATTTTACTATAAAACACACGGTTTTACCAAGTAAATCTTTTAGTTTGTTTGGTTTTGATTTAGTTTTCCAAAGTATTGTTCTCTTCTGCCCATCTTTTATGCAGTTTTGTTTTTTATGATTTTGAAGCATTCAGATAAAAAAAATCACCACTGTATAAACATTCACAGCAAGTTTAAATGTTTTTGCATCTTAAAAAAAAAAGTGGAAAAAAACTGATAGAATGTGTGAGTCTGGAAAATGGTTGGAATTTCAAAAAGGAAAATGTGTAGAAATGTTTAAATGTTTATGTTGGAAACAAACCGCTTCTTCATTTCCTTTTAGAGACTTTGAGAAAGTGACTCAGCCTCAATGTGTTCTTTTTTTTGTTGTTTATGTAGTCGACATAAATACAGTCTGTCAGGACAAGCTGCTGCAGGTTTGTGTCTAAATGGGAAAGCTAAGAAAAAACTGTTCAGCTGGCCTACATGAGTCTTTACAGGTTCTGTTGTTTCTTTGTGTCATTTTAACAGCTGAAGTTGTACTAAGTAAACATTTTTGACTTAACTGCTTGACTTTTTTGCTATTCACAGTATTCAACATTTTAGTGCATTAATGAAGTAAAACTTATTGTTTGCTGCACAATGTTGAATATTTTAGTTTTTGTGTTAACTTTTATCATGATATATGATGTTCAAAATACAATCTGTTATCCTATCTGTCTGTTTCAAAGGAAGAGTTCACTGTCAGAGTTGCAGGAGAGTTTGAAGTTGGAACACACTTCTTTTGGGATGTCAGAGTAGCAAATTATTAATAGAGTCTAATTACATTTTCCTTTTCTGTACCTAATTTGTTATTGGGCTACAATAATATCTCTGACTTTGTGTAGAGGTCAGCGTATATTTCTTTTCTGAAATCTAAAATTAACTTTGAATTACAAAGAAACCATTCACTAGACATAGATAGATAGATAGATAGATAGATAGATAGATAGATAGATAGATAGATAGATAGATAGATAGATAGATAGATAGATCAACTTTGTCTGTCCCAAAGGTGACAGAAAATCGTCTTTGACAGGGCTCCATGTTAAAAAAAACATACATTCATAAATAGGTAAAAAAGAAAAAAGCCTACTCCATGAAGGCTGTGTTTATATTTTAAAAATATACATATTAAGATGTTTTGTCGCCTACATTTTTTTGTGTTTAGGTATTTGCAGAGCTGTTGGATCCTGTCATCAAAGAGAGGCATAATGGCTACGACCCTCACACAATGAAACATCCCACTGACCTGGAATCCAGCAAGGTACTACAAGTCTAATATGACTAGAGGTTTTCAGAGGTGTTGTAATTCCTCTGAACAATTTTTGTAGTGTTGTGTTTTTAATCTATTAGACAGAATGTATATTTTGAGTTATGTATTCTAGAGCAGCAACGGCTAAAGCTTGATTACAGTTAACTGGAAGGAATTTAAAGAGGCAGTGTGAATTTTATTATATGATTCTTTTTGTTGTTTGTTTGTTTAATTGCTGGCATTTTAACAATCTTTGTAAAACAGGAGCAAAAAGCCAAATTTGCAGTTCTTTTCTGTGTTAGCCATTCTGCATTGCTGTTATGGGGTCATTGTCTTGGTGCTTGACCCAATTTTGATCAAGCTTTAGCTGTTCAGCAGATGTCCTCGCATTTGGCTATGAAATCCTTTGGTAAACAAAGGAGTTCATTGTTGACTCAATGACTGCAAAGCTTCTAGGTCACCCAGATCATCACCCCTCCACCACCGTGCTTGACAGCTGAAATGAGGTCTTATGTTTGTGTGTTTTTAAGTAATGAATGAATTCAGTTTGTTTGATTTGGGTGTGTCTTTTGTGTGTGTGTGTGTGTGTGTGTGTGTGTGTGTGTGTGTGTGTGTGTGTGTGTGTGTGTGTGTGTGTGTG
>JAUBOC010000011.1:3402701-3419872 GCA_032275365.1 Anablepsoides cearensis
ATGAATATAATATACAAGTTTCACTTTTTAAATGGAATTACTGAAATAAATCTACTTTTTCATGATATTCTAATTTTTTGACCAGCACCTGTAACTAAGCTTTCAGGTCATGATTGTGATCAGTGTTGTTGCACTGCGCCATCTGACAGTCTTTCATCAGAGGCAAAGTGTGATTTAACTTTTGGAGTCCGCTCAGTTCAGTCAACATAAACCTGTCAATTTAGCAGATATTGAGTTAAAATTGGATGTGGTAGTAGCTGAGCATCTTCCCCAACTTATACTTTAAATGGGAAATGAAGTGTTTTTAAGCTAATATTAGTTGAAAGAATGTCATAAAATTAGCTTGAGAAAATTTCAAATCTCCAAAAATTCATAGCAACTCAAATTTAAAAGTTGAATTATGTTAAAGCTCCTCTTGGTTTTTGCATTTTCTGACAACTCGAGAAGCGTCTACAGTTATTAGTGAGTGGATGAGTGTGTTGAGATTAATTGTTCAAATCGGACAGAAAATAAAATTGGAGTATCATTTTGTGGCTTCCCAAAAAAAAAAAAAAAAAAAAAAAACTTCAGGTTTGGATATGAAAGCATCGAGGTCATAATTACCATCCAAACTCAGGTGACCACCTGTGCAGCGACCACTTTGAAGAGGAACACCTGAAATACAAGCACTCACTACTGCCTCACACCAGGGAAACAGGAGCTTTTGCCAGGAGCTGTGCCGACTATTTTTATTTACAAGCGAAAAGCATGTGGAGCAAGTGGAGAAGAGGACATCGCCACACTGATGTCATTTTAAAAAATAAACCTAAAATAGTATTTGTATTTCCTGAAAAGAAACAAGGGAAATATAAAAAATTTAAGGCGTTTTTGCACAAAATCATATTTTTTTTGTAGCTACTTCTTAAAAAAAGTTCTCCAAAAAATTCTTTAAGATTATTTCGACAGTTCATTCATACGATACATTTATACTTATTTATTATATTTTGAAGAAAATGCAGTAAATGCTGCCAGATGCTAATGGTTAGCTTGCAATGGCTAACGCATGAAATACTAGCATTGCTATTCTTATTTCGGTTCCACGTTCCCAGCTCTGTCATTGGGCTCTTCTTGTAGGCCCTGATCCTCATCATCAGAAACAAAATGTGAAGAATTTTCACCTGAATCCTGAGATCCAGCTGTCGGTTCAGGTTCATGCTGGTATGGTTGTAAATCCTTTACTCCCTCAAAGTGTTCTGGCATTTTTTCAAATTCAGAAAAAGTCTTCTGCTTTTTTTAAAAATAAATAAAAGAAGGACAGTAACCAAGTTCCAGGTTCTTTACCGTCGTCTTCAAGGACCTAGGATGGTAACTCCGCCCCCAAAATCACTGCACTTTAGAGATTAAAACATGAAAATGAAGTTATTCAAGTAATAGATTTGAGAAAAAATGGTACCTGTGATGTTTTCTTTAAGTGTTTCACTGTACGACATTCATGAAATATCATATTTGAGATTTGATTTCCCCTTTTAAGTGCTACGAGAACACAAGATCTCATAATATGGCATTAGACTGCACACAACATCATTTACAAGATTTTCCTAAATTGTCATCTTTTCTCATTGGATTATCCTAGTTTAAACTTCTGGCATAAATTTAGTGTTTTATTTTAATGCTTATGGAGAAAAAAGCTATATTTCCTTCAACTTCCGAACGTGTGTGAGTGTGACTGTGAGTCTTAGATTTGGAGGTGTTTTTTAGAGGACGTGAGTTGTCTCTGCTGTGCAGGACGACTGTAACGAGTGCTTTGTCCTCTGGTGAATGAAAGGATTTTTTTTTCTGCCACGATGAAACAAACAACAGATTTTTCGTCTGGTTCTGGCAGCTGACGGGACAACAAGGCGTTGACTGTTTAGGAGAGACAGCAGAGATGTGTAGGTGTTGGCATGAGGAGTGTGTTTCCCTTTAAGACGTTTGTTTGGAGGAAGGTTCTGATGTCCTAAAAACTCTGAGTTCTCCTCTCTCTCTCTCTCTCTCTGGTCCCGCCGGTAGTCTGAGCGTGACAGAAGCGTAATGCTATGGATGTCTCCTTTTCTTCTTCTCCTTCTTGTTCCATTTATGGCTGCGGTGCAGGCGGGTCGTCATGGCAACCACCTCACAGAAGCAGCGGGGCTACGATGGGGGAGGGAGAGGAGCTCTGCGGGTTCACAAGAATCTCACTGACGTGTGTGCTGCACGTCGCATGTCTGCATCCAGTGTGCCGCTACGTTACTGGTGTCTGCAGACCGCTTCCTACACACACACACACACGTTTGTTCTTCAAACCTGTGGGGACCTTCCATTGACTACCATTCATTTTTTTAGACTTTATAGCCTAACCCTGACCATTTACCCTAAAATAACCTCACAGGTACCTACCTGACCCTAAAACTAACCCCACACCCGTAATTTGCATTTGGACCTGTCGGGTCCACACAATGCACTTTGGTCCCAACAAGGCTGCTTTTTTGGGAAAATTTTCCCCACGTTATAGGAAAAACCTGTCCACACACACACACACACACACATCCTTGTATTTGCATCAAACTGAGGACATTGTATTGACTTCACTTCATTTTTGTAACTGTATTTATGCCTAACCCAGACATTTTCCCTAAAACTAAACATTACTGGTCTATAGTTAACACTAACCTGAACCAGAACTTAATTCACACCATACCTCTAAACCTAACTAGTAAAGAGCAGTAGAGCTGCAAACAAAGTGAGGACCGGGACAAGTGCACACACACACACACTTCTATCAGATCTTCACTCAGACCTGTTCTGTAACTTAGTAAAACACTAGTGGACGCTTTGAAAATGTTTAATTCCTAAATCCCTGCTGTCAGATTGTCATTTCCATCAATATTCATTCAGCTGGAGAGCTGAGTTTAAAGGATTAGCATCCATAAAAATAGATAAAACTAAGAAGAACAAATTAAAATTTTCTCTAAGATCATATTCAAATGATGTGTGCCAAGATATTCTGATCTCTGACTGTATAATTTCTATAATTAATCATTATATAATAGTTGTAAACAAAAGTGAGGATCATTTGCTGTTTTCTAATGACATTTTTACAAAAACTCTAATGGATAAATTATGTTAACCCCCCAAAAAATAATTTGCTAATGTAAAAATGATACAATTTCAAATTAAAAAAACACAGAAAAATCATATTTTGAATTTGACCACTCATCAGATCTCTCTCTTTCGCTTTAGAAACAGGTCCAGAACTGCTTGAATTAGTCCAGATATTTAAAAAAATTATAAAAATCTTTACACAGTTATAGTTTTACATTTTTTACTGTCTTCTTTCCCATGTAGCCCATCAACTGTAGGTGCTGCAAGTCTATGATGTTGCGTGTCAGAGAGCTCCCTCTAGTGGCTCGTTACAAACGTGCAGCCATAGATGTCGAACAGATGTGACATGTTTTTACACGTGTGTAACCATAACCCTGAACATCAGACACGGTTTTGCTTGAATGACCTGCAGTTTAAAATTAATATTACTCATTTATCTTGTTTTATTTAAACTAATAGTCAGTTTACAGCATAATAATAAGTCTAAAAATTGGTTGGTTCAGCTGGATTCACTATACTTAATCTGGGTAAAGATGATTTCAGCTTATTTGTGAGCACAAGAAAAATAGAATAATGTAAAATAGTGATTTTGAACCAACATCACTTTATGTGTTTGTAAGGTTTGCAATTCCTCACTTCACGGAAGCAAATATTTATCATATTACGTGTATTTATATCACATAAAAGAATACTTTTATGTGATTAACATAGTCAGAACATTTGATCAGCACCTGTCATATGTGATGTTTTAAGCAGGAAATGTTTGAATTAGTGGGCGTGCCTGGTTGTAAAGTGAAGTAAATACAACTTCACATTATAAGTGACATCCTGCTCTGTTTCAGTGTTCACAGAAATAAAAATGCTAAAAGTGTAAACAGCAAAGTGCTGCTTTTTGAGAGAATTTGATGAAGTTATCGCCAATTAATGTGAGAATTTCAATGAAAGCAGAAGCTTTAGCAGTTAGATGGTTATAAGTCTCTGTGAGTGTGTGTGTGAGAGTGTGTGTGTGTGTGTGTGTGTGTGTTAACACATCACCTAGAAGGAAAGACAAGCAGTAACCTTAGAGGATCATCTGCTGCAGCTGCTTATCACTCTGTGACGGAGATTTGAGGGTGTTGGAGTCCATCTTTTTACACCAAGAAAGAAACATTCGTGCAGAATTCAAGATCGCTGCCAAGCTGTTCAGGAGCCAACATCCTCAACCCTGAAATCAGACCGATAAAGCTTACACAGGAAATAAACACAAGATAAATACTAGTACAAATAGTCCAACTAGAAAGAAGGCTAAACAAATATTGCTTGTTTGAAAAGGGATCAGAAAGCCTCTTTTTTTCTTTAAAAAAAACATGCAAAGCTCAGGTTTCCAAAGCTGAAAACAACACAAGATTTCTGGAACAATGTCCTGGACAGGCTGTTTGGATCAGCACAAACACCTCAGTGAGGCGGTGGAGCGATGATGTTTAAGGTTTGTTTTACAGATGCAGGACCACCTTTCAGTCATCCAGTCAAACATGAACCTCTCTGTAGACCAAAGGAGTTTCAAGTCAAACTGTTACAACAGCTGGCACCTAAAGGGAAACGGGACAATGATCCCAAACACATGGTCAAACCAAATCAACAACTGAAAAGAAAAGGATAAAGGTGCTGCAAATGTTCAGAACTAAAACCAACAAATGAGGACTGTGCAGCAAGACAGCCTAACAAACATTAATAAAATGATCATCTGAAAACATATTGTTTTAATCCATGTCATTTAATAACAGGTATCATAAAATCACTACTTTTTATCAGTACCTGCCTCTTCTTTATTGTTATATTTGTACTGGCATATGTATATTTTCTGATACCTAATGTACCTTACTTTAAACTGAATTTTACTTTTTAAATTACCTGTTTTTTTGTACAAGCCTGTTAAGATAATGCTGTGCCTTTTCTTAATATGTCAACAAAAAAAAAAAGAAAAAAAGTGGAAACCGTTGAATGATTTTAGACAGAACTGTCATCTGTTACAGTCTCTACAGTCTCAGCTGGACATACACATTCAAATGTCCGGACCCAGGAAAGGACAAACCACTGGACAGAATAGCAAACAACTTTGATGCTGACCTTTAATTTCTGAGAGAGGTTTGTCATTTTTCTAATAGCTCCTCCGGTGCACAAACAAAATCCTAATGGCTTTGGTTTTTCCACAACAGGCACATGTCACTGTCTGACATGGTATCCAATATCTAAAAGGTTTACCTGAGGTGGGGAAGTGAACACCATCAGCTTATTAGACGAGTCTGAGATTTAATTATCATTATTGCCATAAACAATAAAAACTCAGTTTCATTGATGAATGTTTGGTCACTTTTCTGACCTCTGTTGAGAAATAAGTGTAAGAATTATTAGTAGAATTTGCTGAACAAGAACTCAAAATTCTGCAGCTGTGAATGCAATTGTTTTTCATTAAATAAGTTCATTTATTAAGTATGTTTTTGATGTTATTATACAAAATAGCTTTAGGTAGTAGTTTATATACAATTATATCGTTTTGCCTGAAGGAGATTATAAACTGTCAGTGTTATTTTGATGATTTCCAGAGAAATTATTTAGGAATATTTCTGTTGGCAAACTGACTACAACCCAATAAAGATTTACAATAGCACTTTTTTATTTTAGTTATTCTTGAACTGAGGGAGTTTGGGATCCTGGACAGGTTTCTGCACCTTTTAAATGACTTCAGGCAACAACTATTAAACAGAACCCCTTCCGTATGAGAGACAGCAGCTTTGATTTTCGGTGGCTCTTGATTGGTTCAAATATATCGACGTTCCAACCTTTGGCTTCTTATTGGCTAATTGCTTTGGAGTGACGTAGCGAACCAACCAATGAGCGGCTGCCACACTGTGATTACGAGAAAAGGTCCCGCTGGCTGAGAACATCTTCACCGCCTCCGTCCCCCTTTCTCTTTCTCTATCACAAGCCAGCCTCGGCCCTGTCAGAGTATCCTGCGGCTTTGGCGTTTACATCGCAGACAGAACCGAGGACGGAGCAGCCACGGGTAACATCTACGATCCTAACAGCGTGCGGGGTAATTAAAGCGAAGAACCAGCGCAGTGGGCCATGTTGAGGCTGATCTTTCTAGTGGCTCTCGCCGGGTTCTCCCGGGCCAGTGATGTCCTGGAGTACACGGATGACGATTTCGAAAGCAGGATTGGAAGCCACGATCTTGTCCTGGTGGAGTTTTTTGCACCTTGGTGAGTCATTTCAGATTTTACTGAGGATGTTTTAGCATAGCGTTGTTTAGGTTAAAATGCTACCGGAATTTTTAAGTCAAGCTAGTAAGTAACGACGTTCTGTGTGCAAAACTGATGAGCATTTAGGTGAAAAAGTATTTCCTGTGAGGCATAGTTTTTTTTCTGTTTTTTTTTATTGTAACAGTTTGGTTCAATTTGCATCCTATCGGGTTATTTATTTTAAATTAATCGAATTATTTTGCCTTTTGGCTCGTGACCAATTGTTAGCGTGCTAGCTTGAGGCGGAAACGTACAAGGTAAATTTTCATCCTGTTAAGTTTTTATTTTATCAAGACTGAAAAATAATAATTAGCTTGGTTCAACGGTACAAAAAATATTTTGAAGTTGTTTTGACGCCGTGAAAGTCGAATGTTGGATATAATTTTGTGTGTGCAAACTGTACGGGAATGAGGCTACACGGAAGTTGAGGGGCGTGTCCTCTGTCCGAACTCTCTGATTGGCTGGTGAAGTTTTGGTGTCCATCTCCGATTGGTCTAGGAGAAGTGTGACGTGTTTACACGGTGCTAAACTTGAATAAACTTAAAATGAACAATCGCGCGTTTTTAATTCAAAATGAATAGATTTAAAGCCAGCATGGCAGCCAGTTATGATTCATTTAATCAAATGTGAATACAGTACGACAATAAACTTGTAAATGACATTCAACAAAGGACATTAGGTAAAATCTCTAGAAAATTGTCATTTTTAAAATTTAAGTGTATAAAATAACCCTTTTAAATAACTGTTAAGATGTGTTTATTATTCATAGTGCTATTTTTTTTTGTTTATAAGCTTGTTTAACACCCTTGGATTCTTTTTATCTAAAGAAGTGTCAAATTTCACACTGTGAAGGAAAACATTCTCCCTGTAGCTTTAATCTGACGTGTATCTTGTTCTCCTGTTTGACTGGTTCAAATCCTCTTTTATAGGTGTGGCCATTGTAAACGGCTTGCACCTGAGTACGAGGCAGCAGCCACACGTCTGAAAGGCATCGTCCCACTTGTCAAGGTAATCCACAGTTCAGTTCCCTGAGCTTTTAGAGTTGCTCTCTGCTCTACAGCTTAAAGGTACAAATTTGTTTTTGTCTTCAGGTTGACTGCACAGCCAACAGCAATGTGTGCAGCAAATACGGCGTGAGTGGATACCCGACCCTGAAGATCTTTAGGGATGGAGAGGAGTCTGGTCCTTATGACGGTCCCAGATCTGCAGGTACTTTCCCTTTTTTCATATCGCAAAGGCAGTTTTTTGTCAACTTTTGTCTTGCTTCATATCAGTCTTTTTTTTTTCCACTTTGTTCTTTTTCCTGCGTGAAGACGGCATTGTTAGTTTTCTAAAGAAGCAAGCTGGCCCAGCTTCAGTGGAGCTCAAGACCGAGGCAGACTTTGAGAAGTTTATTGCCGATAAAGATGCAAGTGTCATTGGTCAGTGAATTATTTTCTTTTTTTTTTTTAAATCAGTCAGACAAAAAAAAGTGTGCAGCACAACATTAACACCCTAATCAGCCACACTGAAATCATCACTAGTGTTGCGTCCTGCGTTCGTATCTGAAAGGGATTTCTTTCCTTCGCAGGGTTCTTTGCTGATGATAGAAGCACAGCTCTTGCAGAGTTCCAAAAGGCAGCCAGCAATCTGAGGGATAATTATCGCTTTGCCCACACCAGCTCTGAAGACCTCCTCAAGAGCAACAACGTCGATGAAGAGTGAGTAGATCTGTCAGCTCGGACGTTAAAATTAGTTTCCTACAGTCATTGAGGGAATGAAAGGTCCAGTCTTATTCAGTTCTAAGGTTTTTATACAGCAGGATGTATCGAACGGATCTGATCTTTACTAGGTTCTAAAATTAATAAACAGAAACAGATTAGATTTAAACACAGATAACAGACTTTTTCATGACTATCTTACTGCCAAGTAAGTTTGCACAAAAATAGGTATTTTTTCACACCATTTTAAGGACTAATACAAAGGTAGACATAAGATGGAGAAAAGAGGGGAAGAAATTGAAATAACTTTGTTTTTCCTGTGTTTTTACACCGCACAAATAAAACATTTGTAAAAATCTATTAAATATTTGGTGCCACTAGCTCAGCTGCGTTGATACAGGCACAATAACTTCCCCTCTTGATTTGCAGGGCTGTCATCCTGTTCCGCCCACAGCGCCTCAACAACAAGTTTGAAGACGGCTCAGTGAAATACAGCGAAGACAAATTCACCAGCAATAAAATCAAGAGGTTCATCCAGGACAACATGTGAGTATTTCAGATCCTTTTAGTTAACAAGCAGATTTTTTATTTATTTTTTCTTGTTCTAATTTTGTTGAGCTGAAAGTGTTTCCTCTGCAGTCACTTCAAATCAATGATGGCATCAAGTAAAATATGTTACAGTAAGCTGTTAATTATATAACCAGTCCTGCTGTGTAGAGAGAAATGAATCATGAAGACATCAGCTGAGGCAGAATGAAACTTTTAAAATTCTGCACTTGTTTGTGATGAAACGTTAGTTTGAGAAGCTGCGGTGACAGAAGGTAAACTGTGGTTTCAACTAACGGATAAAACCACAGCCTCCTGTATGACCATTATATTAGTTTTCATACATGCGCTTAGTTTTTGTTTCTTTTTCCTCAATCTTTTCTGGAGGCAGTTTGGTTTGAAGTGTTTTTATTTGGCTGCAGGTTTTTCTCAAAACACCTGAGCTGAGAGTTCGTTACATTAAAGTTTGAGTCATAACATGATGGAGAACAGAATTGGGGCTAAATGTTACCTCAGTAAAAAAAGCGTTTTAGGGAATGTTTACCAGGATGTGTCCCACTGACAAATTGTAGTGTGTTTTTATTAGTTATTTGTTTTGTGTACTGGTTTTATTTAATCTTCCTACAACAGATGAAATTTAATAATTGAGTTATTTCCAGCATGTTTTGTATTGAGATCAATACAGCAATATCACTTCATGTCCTTGTAAGTAAATGATTTTATTTAATTGGTTTTAATCTGATTTTATTTCCTCTCCTCAGTTTTGGAATCTGTCCTCACATGACAGACGACAACAAAGACCAGCTGAGAGGCAAAGACCTGCTGGTGGCTTATTACGATGTGGACTACGACAAGAACCCCAAAGGCTCAAACTACTGGAGAAACAGGTCGGTTTGTGCTCAGCTTTCATCTGATGAAACTGCATTCAGAGGAAAGCAACACCTGTTTGGTTTTAAAAAGCCTCTGCTGCTCGACTCAAAGTGATGAATTCAATCAAATCCTTTTCCAGGGTGATGAAGGTTGCAAAAAGCTTCCTGGATCAGGGCAAGAAGCTGAACTTTGCCGTCGCCAACAAGAACCAGTTCAACCACGAAGTGTCCGAGTTCGGCCTGGAGGGCAGCTCAGAGCTGCCTGTGGTGGCCATCCGCACCGCCAAGGGAGACAAATACGCCATGAGCGAGGAGTTCTCGTAAGTCCTGATGAACGTAACCCTGCAGTGTTCAGACACCACCTGTCTGTTAGAATAATGTGATTCTCTGAGGAATGCAGGCTTTTAACTTAAAACTACCAGGTTTATGATTATATTTGTAAAGTTCAGCTATAAGTTTTCTTTCCTTCAGTTATCCAGGCTTTTTTTTTTTTTGGCATCCTTCAGAAGGTGACCTATTATGGTCAAAGGTTTTCTACATTAGCTTTACACCACATGGGATTCCCAGGTCTCCCATCCAAGTACTAACTAGGCCTGGCCCTGCTTAGCTTGAGATCAGATAAATGACTCTGTTTTCATAAATTAAAACATGTTCATCACGTTCACTGACAGATATTTATGAGTTTATCATAAAATCAAAATGACTTTAATGTTTTGAAGAACGACTTCCAGCTTCGGCTGTAGTTCAGCTTTGCCAGCTCTGCTGATGATTTGTTCTGTGTTGTTCCGACAGCCGAGATGGAAAAGCCCTGGAGCGTTTCCTGCAGGATTACTTTGATGGAAAACTGAAGCGCTACCTCAAATCTGAACCAATCCCAGAGAACAATGATGGACCTGTGAAGGTGAGCAGTCTTTCCTAACACTGATGTTTGGATTTAAGAAGAAACCTTTTCCTTGGAGATTCATCTCATTTTGTTCTGCACTGCACACTAACTGCACATGTTGTTAACAAACAGTAAAGCTGTATGTGTTGAATATTAAAGGACAATTACTGTTAATTATAACCTGCATGTTGTCACTGAATTCAAACATTTATCTCCACCACTTATTTTAATTATGTTAAGCAGAGAAAAACCAGTGTATTAATCAAACATTTGATTTATTTGAGCTGTAAGTTGTGCAGATGGAAAGCTCTGGTTTAAAGCTGCCTAGAAGATGCAGCACAGTTTTTGTGTTGATCGAACACACTGAGAATTCCAGGACGATGGAAGCTCAGCTGTAATGTTTCTGTTTGTCTTCAGGTTGTTGTGGCCGAGAACTTTGACGCCATCGTCAACGATGACAGCAAAGACGTCCTGATTGAGTTTTATGCACCGTGGTGCGGACACTGCAAGAACCTGGAGCCCAAATACAACGAGCTGGGAGAGAAGGTACGGGCGGGAGGTTTGACTCGCTGCTCTTTGCTGAACATTTTTACACTGGTTGCTAGTTAATTCTTCTGGGCCAAACAAGATGACAGTTTTGAGACTTTTTAGTTCTTCAGTAGAAAAGTTATAAGAACGTGTTTATTTTAGCTGTGATTACACAACACTTGACTTATGGTCAGTGCGGTTGTGTCACCCATGTGACATTCATCAGTTACAGTAATGGCAGATGGAGGAGGAGCTATGTGGTGTGGGAGATGGTTTCAGAGATCAGTCTATTTGATGCAGCACACAGAGCACGTAGGAAAAAACTCTTTTACTTTAATGTGGACATAATTTGCTTTATGTTCCATACATTCAAGAATGGATCACTTTATGTTACTCAAAAGTCCTTGTTGAACCAAGGCAGCACCTCTGCCAGTGTAACAGCAGTGCAAGAGGGTGTCGAAACAAACTACCTCAAGTAATTACAGGGTCTAAAGCAGGGTTCCTGCAGATCCTTAGTTTTAAAATGCCTTGAATTCGTCAAATTAAAAAAAGGCCTTAATTAGCCTTAAAATGTTTTAAATCAATCTTTCAGAGGAACACAATGTAAGAGGGATGATTGTAATTTGTCACAAATATTAAAACAGTTCTGTTAAAATTAATATTTGAGTAAAGTTGTCTCTAATCTTTTTACATTTGTGTTTATTGTGAAGTTATATTTAAATTTTCCTTCACGAGGCATTCAAGCCTTAAACTGTACTTGCCTTAATCTGTAGGAACCCTGTAAAGTGAGTCTGTGGTATAAAAGCATCTTATCACCTCCACTAAAGGTTTATATGTTCAGTCGAGTTGGTTTGTCCTTCTCTGCTCAAGATCACTCAGTTCTGAATGAATTTTCAGGAAATGTTGAGGCTGTCACAAAGAACAAATAATTAAATTTTGGTGATGATCTGACGTTTGACAGAGCCACAGCTTGTTGTGGTCCGGAGGATAGAAACTGAATGTGGGGGACAGAGGAGGTGCCAGAGGCTGCTTTTTAGTGATGTCATATTGTGACACATCTGCATCTGGCAGAACTTTGTTTCACCAATCCCATCTCAGCAGCTCCACGCTCTTTTCCATAACTTAAGGTCTTGGCAGAGGTGTTTAAAAGTGAAACCTGGTCTGGATTCAGCTTCTTATTGTTATTAAACTACTTTAAAACAGCTTTTTACTGACTTGCCTTGAACAACCCAAAATAAGAACCTGATAAATTTATTTATTAAATTGTCTTTTTGCTTCCTCAGCTGGCCGATGATCCCAATGTTGTCATTGCCAAGATGGATGCTACAGCCAATGATGTGCCATCTCAATATGAAGTCAGCGGGTGAGTCAGAGGGTCACTAAAGTCATAAATTTATGCTTCATAGAGTGTAGAAATAAGAAGCCTCAGATTTACAGCTTAACTTTATTAGAAAGCTTTCTGTTCTTCTGTTAGTGTGTTTTTGTTTTGGCGATGTTTCCATGTCAGTAAAATGTGTATTTCTTTCTTTTTAGTTTCCCTACAATCTTCTTTTCCCCTGCTGGACGCAAGCTGAACCCAAAGAAATACGAGGTGAGTTTTAGTTCTGGTGGTTTCCTGCAAACTGAATTCCCTCCTACGCTCTAGTTTTCATGTCCTTCTGCTGGCGTTGCAGGGAGGACGCGAGGTCAACGACTTCATCTCCTACCTGAAGAAAGAGGCCACCAACCCGTTGGTAGTCCAGAAAAAGAAGAAGAAGGACGACGACAAATCAGAGCTATAAAAGCTCCGAACAGGAACTCAGCATCCACCCCATCACAACAGGAGGAGGGGGATTGGGGAAGAAAAAGAACTAAATTATATTCCACTCTTAGTGAACAAATGCTCTGAAGTCAAAGAGACGCGGCCATCCTTTAGGTCCTCCGCTGCTCTGGATTACTGTGGAAGGTGGTGGCCAGGGTCTGCCCGGTTGTTTTTTTTTTTTTTTTTTTTCAAAAAGTAACAAATTTTTAGGGACAAGGGACCGCTTTTGAATAATTAAGATTTCTATTTCCTCTGGTCTGTCTACTACACATCATGCTGATGCACTTTGGTTTGACACCAGTTTCCAGTCATCTGTTGTTTTGGTTTTTGTCATCATCACAGGGGCTAACTACTTTTTTTTTTTTTTTTCTTGTTTGTAACTGGTCTTTGTTTTTGTACATTTGGAAGGACTATGAAATAAAAAAGGCCCACAAAACCAAAATGTTAATCTCTTTTCTGAGGTTTTATTCTGCCATGGCAGACTAGCAATCTTTGGCCAAAGTTTTAAATAACATCTTTTGTGATGATGATCTGTAATGAGAATCAATCTCCGCTACTGCCACAACAAATTTTAGCTCAAAATCTGTAAAAATTAATACTTTTAGACCTCATTTGTAGGTGTCATCTGTGGTGATCATCCTTGATCTGAATGAGACTAAAGCTTTTTCAGCTGTAGATGTACATTTTTCAGCTTCATGACATTGCAGATAAATGAGTAATAATGGATTACACCCAGTGTCTGCAACATTTATTTTGAAATATACTCCAATAATTCATACAACTAATGGCAGTTTTGTGAAATACTTTGAATCCAGCTTTTTAAACTTTTAAACAAAATTGTAAAACGGAACAAAAAATTAAGGAAATTTGTTTTTGGTAGATTATTTCTTTATTGTGCCAATGCTTTCTTGGCAATAAATCAGATACTTTTGGAAAATCTGTTAATTTCCTTTTTTAAATGGTGCCACATTTGTAAGGAATATGCATTCGTGGGATAAGCAGTAGAGCATAGTATGTGGCTTGCTCACAATTTTTAAAAGGCTTATTTTTGCTTTTTTGAGCTTCTGGTATCCCCAGGTGCCTGGTGTATGATTTATTGTAGAGAAGCACTGTTACAACTAAGAAATCTATCAAACACACATTTCATTGCTTTTTGTATTATATCTAACATAAAAGTATTTAGCCATTTAAGTAGATATTTTTGATTAGTAATTATTGTATTTGTCATGAAATTTTTCTCAATTTTTTGGGCCTGAAAATGTTTGAACTAAAAGTTGCAGTTTGGATTAACATGAAAGGGCTCACAAGACAAAATAATTACGGTATTTTATTACTTTTTTAAATTATAAAATTATATACTTGTTTTGTATTTGAGGGTTTAATACAATATGTTGCTGTGTCCTCCCTGTGTTATTAGATATTTGGTGTGTGAGCGCAATAAACCACAGGGTGGCGGTCGTGTTCAGTGTTTGTTCCGTTTTATCCTCAAACGAAGAAGAAGAATGAACCAATCCGGTGGAGCCTGTAGAGAACTTGTCCAGGCTTGTTCAACTTGTACACGTGCTGCTCAGGAACGAAGGTAACGTTACCTTACATTTATCTTCTAGCTTTATTAATGAGTATTTCTTATTTCTAACAACATTAAGGAATAGCACATAATCCCACGGTGTCTATTTTAAGGTTTTCGTCCCTACGGTTTATATAACCGCGTTTGTTTCGAACGTGCTTGAATTTTTCATGCCAGAGTTAGCCGAAAGGTAGTGGTTTTGGAAAATATTAGTACCGAACAGCGTAAAGAAATATATATTAGTCGTTAAACCATGTTTTCTTCTATTATTAAAGGCAAGTGGTCAATTCGGCTCAGGTGTAGTTGTCAAACTCGTATATGTTTTGTTTGTTTTTAAGAAATCGGCCTGTTCAGACAGGACAGGATATAAATTGAATTGGATTTTGTCTTGTCTTTGTCTTTTTTTTTGTTCATTTTTTATTTAGTATAATTTTATTTCTCATATAAATGGCACTGCATATAGTATCCAGTAACGTAATGGATAACACAATAAGCATAAAGCTTATTTCCATTGTGGTCCAGTAGAAATAACTTGTGTGCCCGGTCTAAAACTCCTTACACATTCTCTTGAATTTTCAGTTCATTATCATGTACACATCAAAAGGTGAATCGTTTGGGTAAGGCAGTAATTATCCTGTCTGACAGGATTTGTGTGCACATTATAATTAATTTCTTGTATTTCAGGTATGAATACGAGACAAGTTTCATTACTTAATGATGGCAGAGTTTTCACAAAATAATACTAAAGCCTCCTCACGGGGGCTCCTTGGCAACTACAGATATCTGTACAAGAAGTCAATGCTGATTTGTTCAATGGAGAATTCAAGAGTCAGGAAGAAACCTCACCATAAGATGATTATCCCCAACAGCAAGATGAAAAGAGTCCCAGACGAATCTCTGGATACAAATAAACTGATTAAAAAGGCTAAACTGAGTGAGACACACCTGGACAGTCAAAGCCCTCTGACCCCCGAAGGTAAAAGTGTTGAAGAAATGAGACACGAACCCTCAACATCCGAGCTTGAACACGACCGTTTAATATCCGCCCTCAGAGACTGCTGGGAAGTGGATAGTGGTTTCTCCTCTGAAACCAGCCCTCCAGTCAGCGGTCGCAGTTCACCCTGCCTCGGCTCATGTCCGACCTCAGTGGTGGCGTTGGACTGTGAGATGGTGGGAACAGGGCCTGGCGGGCGGATCAGCGAGCTGGCCCGCTGCAGCATCGTCGACTATCACGGCAACATCCTGTACGATAAATACGTCAAACCGTGTCAACCCATCACCGACTTCAGGACTCGATGGAGCGGCATCCAAAGGCAGCATCTCCACAACGCCACATCCTTCACTCAGGCCAGAGAAGAGGTACGACCCAGGTTTTAGCTTTTGGATCTAAAAAAATCTACTCTGATTTCTTCCCTCTCATCCATTGTATGAATCACTGTAAGAATTCAGACTGGGTTTGATCATAAAACATAAATTCATTGTGTGAAAGTCTTGAGTCAAATCATCTTTGTTTTTGTTTCTATGAAGCCAAATCTTGTTTCTAAACATTGATTTAAGTCAGTCAAAGGTTTTCATTATTAGCATGTTGGGTATTTTTTGTTTATTTAGAGAATTTGACTATTAACCATTAGTTAGGACTGAATGGTATTAGGAAAACTGATCTCAATGATGATGATGATGATATGAACTGTGATAAATGAACAAATACTTAAGTACTTATTTCTGCTCTCTCATATGTGAAGAGCTCCATTTGATTGGTGAAATCTTTATAACTTTGAGCTGACCATTTATTGCAGTTTTTTGTGATATGCCTATTGCACAGGCAATAAATCTTCTATAGCTTATGCAGCCATGCCATTAATTAGTAAACAAAAATTAAAAAGCTTTTATTTTGAAGAATGGTTGCCTCACTTTAAGAAATTAATTTGCGTATCAAATATTCAGTTTTTAATAGTGTCTTTACAGGAATCATGTTTAAATTAGTCCATTTTTTTTCTTTAATAAAAAAATCACAAAGATACGTTTTACATGCATGATTTAATACGATTGCACCAATAAGTAGATTCTCTAGAAAGTACTACATAAAAACTTGACATATCTTAAAAACAATTGTGTTAAAATGAAGCAGTCTGTAAGACCAGCTTCAATAGAAACCTAAAGAACACCTTTATTAAATCATATATGTGTTAATAAATTACATGTGATGGGCTGTTAAAGTCAGGCCTGGTCGGAAACCAGCTCAGTGGGAGAAGGTTTGTTGAGTAGAGAAAAATAAGGAGACGTGTATGAACAGTGCCCCGAATATTTACACATTTGTTTTCACAGAAATGTCTGAAAAAAAACTTTAATTTTCTTCACTTAAATGAAACGTTTGTTTGAAGTTGTCTCATGTAGAATGAAAACGTAGCTACCGAGGAATGAAAATCAGCTTTTTTTTGGAGATAATTTCAACTCCACATTACAAAACCACAGAGCGTTCAGATTTAAACTTTCCAACAATGAAACAATTTCTTGCCAGTGAAGTTAACCTCTGTACTCTTGCTCTCCTGCAGATCCTCAGTATACTTGAAAACAAAGTGGTCGTGGGTCACTCCATCTATAATGACTTTGAGGTGTTGGCCATGGTCCACCCCGTTCACCTGGTCAGGGACACGTGTACGACACGTCTCCTCAGCCGACTGGCCGGCTTCTCTCAGAAACGCTGTTCTTCTCTTAAATTCTTGTCCCGCACGCTGCTGAACAGGCAGATACAGGTAACTCAAATGGAATATTCTGTTTGATGTAAAATAGTTTTTATAACTAGGGCTGGGTTAAAAAAATCAAAAAATCGATTTAGATCGATTTTCATTCAAATTTGGCGATATCGATTCATAAGTCATGAGATCGATTTTTCTCTATGG
>JAUBOC010000011.1:3427009-3437748 GCA_032275365.1 Anablepsoides cearensis
CTAGATCAAAATGACTTCTGGATCAGTATAACCGAACTGGATCCTTATAACCTCACTGTATCAATATTACTGAACTGAATCCATATAACTGAACTGGATCCAAATAACTAAACTGGATCAATATTACTGAACTGGATCCATATAACTGAACTGGATCCAAATAACTAAACTGGATCAATATTACTGAACTGGATCCAAATAACTGAACTAGATCAATATGATTAAACTGGATCCAAATACTTGAACTGGATCCATATGATTAAACTGGATCCTTATAGTTGAACTGGATCCATTTAGTTGAACTGGATCCATTTAGTTGAACTGGATCCATATATTACTGAACTGGATCCATATGATTAAACTGGATCCATATGATTAAACTGGATCTATATGATTAAACTATGATTAAACTGGATCCATATAACTGAACTGGATCCATATGATTGAACTGGATCCATATCACTGAACTGTGGTGACATGGAAAACAATAGGTTCAAAGCAAAACCAACAATTGAACTGGTGTAAATTTGGACAACTCATTTTCAAAGCTAACAGGCCTGAGCTGATCTTCCTTTGCCTCTCTTCAGGATACGTGCGTTTCAGGAGGGATTACCCCGAGTTGTTTGAGAACCTGACCCCAGAGGCCGTACGCAGCACCATCGAGGCTGGTTACCCCGGCATCCTGCACAGCAGAGACAAATATGGTCGCGTGGTTCTGCTCTTCAACATCGAAAACTGGGACTACGAAGAGATCACCTTCGATGAGGTGGGGTTTCATTTTCAGTCTGAAAGGGGAAGACAGAATCCACATTTGAAGAAGGTTTAGTGTAACTGGTAGTGACGAAGCCCTGGATGTGTGTTTAGATTTTGCGTGCTTATTGCGTGATCCTGGAGAAGCTGCTGGAGAACGAGGAGACTCAGATCAACGGATTCTGCATCATTGAGAATTTCAAAGGCTTCACGATGCAGCAAGCTTCGGGAATCAAACCCACCGAGCTGAAGAAGATGGTGGACATGCTGCAGGTGAGAAGTCATTCATGACCTGAGAGTAAAAAGACTGGGGTAACAAAGTCAAGTTGTGTTGAGAGGGAATGGAATAGGAAGAAGTACAGCTCTTTGCCGTTTGTCTAATTTCTGCCATACCATCCCCCAGGATTCGTTTCCTGCTCGTTTCAAAGCTGTGCACTTCATCCACCAGCCCTGGTACTTCACCACCACCTACAACGTGGTCAAACCCCTCATGAAGAGCAAGCTGCTGGAGAGAGTGAGTCAGACTCATTCAGTTTGAAATAAATCAAGTTAGAAGGATTGTTTCACATCATAGAGAGCAGTAGTCCCCAGTCCTGGTCCTCAAGGGCCACTATCATGCATGTTTTAGATGTTTCTCTGCTTTGACACCTGATTTGAATGAATGATTGGTTAACAGGCCTCTGCAGGACTTGCATCCCCACAGAAACAGCCCCCCAGCACTGTTTTTATGGGGTTCTAGAGTATAAATGCTACCCTTAAATTTGTACAGACGCATTTAAAAATGATGTCATAGCTCCACCTCTAATCTAACCCACAGCATCTGTACATTTCTCACTTAGTGGCTGTGTCTTAATTCAGGGGTTACGTCCTCCAGAATGTGCATTTGTAGGCCTTCGCGGCTGACGATATCCATTGCACCATCATTCATTTTTACTGGAAAATTCTGTTTGATTTTGCTTTATTTGTAATTGACAGGAAAAAGAAAGTGACTGAGTTTGGAAAGTCATCATAGACCAAAGAATTAGCTGATGAAATTCATGCGATGTTGAACAAGGGACACGAAGAGCGGAATTAAACCGATGCATTAAAAGCCTAAAAAGCAACTGAAGCCACATTTAAAAAATAGTTTCACAATCCAAATATAAAGCTTTTGTGCTGATACTGGAGCTAAATCTGAATTATTTACAGTATGCCTTTTGTGTTATTATGTGCAACATTTTTAAAAATACATAGATTTTTGGGAAGTTATATCTCCTGTGAAAAGAGTACATGTTCCAATGCATTTTAAGTTTTAGGCCTTTATAGGTGATGTGATATAAAATGTAACACCATGTTAACAGGGTAGTACATAGTCACAGTAACCTAAGTTGCAATTCTTAGAAAATAAAATTAGTCAATAGGCTTCTGTTATTGTGTTGGTTGAAATGTTTTGCTGTAAATCAATTATTCCTACCTGACTCACACACAATCACCAACTGTTTGTGCTGCAGGTGTTTGTTCACGGAGACGAGTTGGAAAACTACTACAAGGAGTTTGACCCTGAGATTCTTCCATCTGAATTTGACGGAAAAGGTTCCAAGTATGATGGCAAGGCTACAGCGGCCAAGCTGTTTGATTAAACATCCTCGGTCCCAGTTTCAACGGGTCGAAGCAGCGTTAAATATTAAAAACCTTATCGACTCTGGAGAATCAAAGACCGATCTAGATGAAGTTGTAGAAACTGAAGTTTTGAATAAAAATATGAGAATGTATTTTCCAGAAGTCCTGCGAAAGCCCTTTTATGCAGGAGTAAACAGTCTTTGACTTGAAGTCATTTCACTTTGTAACTTGGACTTTATACAAGTCATTAAGTTTTTTTTGTTTTTTTTTGTAAGTATGACCATCAGAGGGGAAAAATGCCCTATATTTGTCCATTCCTTACAGTTTTCTAAACCTTCATAGCTTTTAGAACTGACTTTTTGAATGTATCATCCAAGAAACCATTATTTTCAACTTTCACAAGTCTTAAAACAAGTTTGGACATTTTATTAATTAACATTAACACTTAAACACTCATTGTGTTAAATTTTTTATTTTTGCCCATTAAACCAACGTAAACCAGGAAAAACGAACGTTAGTGCTCCACACAAGCAAATGCAAAAATAGACAGATGTTATTCTTACACTGACTCATCACCACAAGAGTTTCCTGAAAAGTCACCAACGCATAAATGTGACGTAAATGTAACAAAAATAAACATGACTCAGACATGGGTGGAGTAGGGGTCCAAGGTTGTGGAAGTTGTTTTGAACATCAGATTAGCAGAAACCAGTGACTGCCCTGGAGGCAATTTTAATTCTAGCATAAGGCTGAAAAATAAATTTGCAAAAAGTGAGTATTTTCTGAACACACTACGTTAGGATAAATTTAACATCACCTCATTTTTTAAAAATGACTTTTTGGTCATTTTTGGGTGTATTTTATTTACACCCCTTGTTTTATCACTGGCAGGCCCAAGCTTTCTCACCCCCACACCCATCCTGTTTTGACTCTACTGGACTTAATAGCTTCTGTCTCTTTCTGTGTTTATGTTTTAGAGCGCTCTTTTAAGATGCATATTACTATATTTTACCCATTGTGCAAGTGTATGCACCAACAAAAATGTAAAAAATAAAACTACAATAAATTGTATATAAATACAAGTTTTACTCATTTTATTCATCAAACAAACCTTGAACACAAATAAGAGTGTGAACAGAAACTTTTATTTATGGTTTGGCTTGTCAAAACAAAGGAAATATGATCAGGTTAAAAACACATACTGACGCATGTTGCGAAAGAGATAAAATCTTTTAAAGTGCAGAAAAAAAACAAGGCGATCAGTACATATATGTGCAGATTGAAGTGGTGCCAGGATGTTTTTTTTTTACCTTTGCAAGGTTCAACAGTTTATTAATAAGAGATACACAAATAAAACATATTTTGCTGACTTTGCGTCACAGATTTTTGGAGGCTATGCTTACACTGTACAAATTTAGTCTTTGTGTGGGTACACACAATGACAATTCAAAGAAAAGAGCAGAAAATGCTCAGAAAACTACTGTAGTATTTATATGCAAGATAGAAACCTGCATGTAAAATAAATCTCTTATCATTTAGTCTTTTTAATGGAATATTCTGGCTTAAACAACAAAACTCTCCTTGTTTCTTATAATATAAACTCCAAACATGTGAAACATAAAAAGCAGCATTAAGAAACTCCCCACCTAACAATTTTACTCTTATGCTCAACCTTTATTAAGCTTGAATAAATGCCACACATATACACACAGAATAGTTTTTTTTTTTTTTTATTAAGACAAAAGTTGAGCTGGAAGTCCATATCTGGACCTCTGGTTATAATTAATCTGTGCACCGTTTGTTCCCCTCAGCCCTTTAAATCTGTATTTTCTGCACACCCATTGTCCTGTAGTGCAGGAATAATACCCCATGTAAACAGCAACAAGTAGAAATTCAAGGCACCTGACGTCTCAGCAATAAATGTGAAAGAGACATTTAAGTGCAAGTTTTAAAAAAGGCATTAAGGAGATTTCGGAACGGTACAAAGTGACAAAGATCAGTGCAATGTCTGCATTACCATGTTAAAAAAAGTATTTGTATAAAGTGCTCATACAGTTTTATCATTTCTTTACTCTCTTGAAATAAAACTCCTCACTTGGATAAATAATATCCAGGAAAATTCGAATAAAAAAGTAAACAAAAAAATATATATAAATTAGGAATTCTGAAAACAATCACGAGTTTAAATAAAACAAATACATGGCTGCCTATAAATGTAGTTCCTTTCAGAAACAAACTTGTTATCCACACAAAAGAGATTTCAGATCTGCTGCAGTGAGGTTCTGGTGAAAAGTTACAAACATTTAATCTAAACCTCAACCTTACCTGATGACTCTTTAAACAAACTCAGCCTGGATAAACAGACTTTAGGCTCTCTATGAAATGGTCACACAAACCAGGGTCTTTATGCTGCCTCTGGCCGTTCACAAATCATTGATGTGGCCAGCCACATCCCGCAGAGACCTGAGCTTTCAGAGGTGAAGTGAGAACTGTAGAACTAAAAGAGGCATGGAGCGGAACGAAGCTCTTTTAAATATATTAACTCTTCCTTTAAGGCACTTTGATGAGTCCAGTTTCTGAGATTTCCCACATGGATAACGTTACCTATAAATACTGGAGGATTCATAGACCTAGCTGAATGAACATTTTAATAGAGCCCTTTAAAAAAGCAGAGATGTGTAAGGTAACACACTGAAATATTACACAGCAGACTGTAAAACACCAGCAGAGGGCGAACTACTACTGTTACATCGGAGATCAAGTCAGAACAATGAACAAGTGAAATGTGCAGAAGTGTACAAATAGCTGAAGAACATTTCAGTCTGTGTGTGTGTTTGCCCCTGAATGTGTGTGTGAGCGTGACCCACTAAGAGTTCATTATCCGGCTGCCTCTTGTCTGGCAGGCGTGTCCGTCTTCTCCCACTGGCAGATGGCGTTTGTGTACTCCACGATGGTCTTATCCATCCAGGTGAGGGGCTGCGGGAAGAGACCCTCTCCTTCAAAGAAGCCCATGTGTCCTCCGTGTTGGGTCAGGGCAAACGTTATGTTGGGCATCTTATCTGAAGAGTTCAACAGACAGGAAGAAATGTGAAGTTTCAACTCGCCAAACAAATTTCAAAACATCCTGACAGAATATTAATTTAAATTTTTAGGTTTTGGTGCGTCATCACATGATTTCCACAGGCCCCCACATGGCCAGCCTATTAAACATGTCTGAAGGCACAGTGACGTATTTCAAGTGTTACTCTTATTTTTATGACTACGGCTTAGAGCTAAAGAAAACCTGAATTTCCGTTTCAGTTCCTCAGAAAACTGTAGTATTGCGTAACAGATTCACAAGGTGTGGACTGTGGCTGGTGTCAGAGAAGCACAGAGATCTATTCAGGGCTACAACTGTTGCCTTTTCTTGTGTCAAGCCACACCAGAGATAAAGTCAGAAGCATCTTACCTGAGCTAAGAATAAAAAAACAACTGGACTGTGGCTCAAGGGTCCAATGTCAACGATACTACATGCTTTTGATTGGGTAAGAACATAGAACAGATGTTGGAAATGATGGAAATGGAATTTGTAAAAGTACAAAATTGATTAAATCATAATAAGTTATCATTAAATTTGGATAAAACAAATTACATGATATTTAGTAATAGAAAGTGGTGTTGAAATTTGCAGAGTCAGTGAGGTGAAGTTTTTGGGAGTCATCATTGATGAAAAACTGACATGGAGAGCTCATATTAATGACTTAAGAACAAAAATGGCTAAATCTATTGTAGTATTGTTTAAAGTTATATAATGCAATAATTGTTCCACATTTGATTTATTGTATAGAAGTCTGGGGAAATGCATGAAAAACAGTCACTAATCCTATTTTTATTTTACAAAAAAGAGCCATAAGAATCATTACCAGAAAGCATTACCATCACCAATCTAATATATTGTTTCATCAATTAAAATTGTAAAAATGTTACGAATTGGTTGAATATCTTTCTGCAGGTTATGTATAAAGCCCACAAAAATGTGTTACGTTCAAACATCCAATCACATTTTGTTAAGAGGGAAAACTGCTATAATTTGAAGGGATTACAAATGTTTGTTAAACCAAAAATCCAAACAAATTTAAAGGACAGATGCACTTCAGTAAAAGGTATAAGACTATGGAATAATCTGGAAAATGATTATAAAAGCATTGGATCAATTAATTCCTTTAAAAAAAATAATCAAAGCAAAATTGTTTAAAAAAAATGAAATTGAGAAATATAAACTGAGCTGTTAAAAATGCCAGGAAATGATCAGTCAGTAAATATACTCAAATATACTGAAAGAAAAGTCAAAGTGATGTAATTCACATCATCGTATCGTATGTTATCTTCACAGAAACAGTAAATCTCTGGAAAATTACTGAAAGATAAGGTCAAAACTCTATAAATATATATATTTTAAAAATCTCATCATCACACAGAACATAAACCATGTGAGGTTTTGTCAGTAATTCTATGATTACAATGTCCCAAAATGCCTCTGCTTGTTGTGGCAGTTTAACTAAACGTGACCAAGACTTCCTGTGCAACAGGTTTAGTTTCCCTCTGGATCATATTGCTCGTGCACTGTCACTTCATTTTTCTGTGTAAAGATAATGTTAAAACAGGTTTGCCCTCTTATTGTTCATGTTTCATTGAACTTGATTTGTTGACGTTCACTTGCTTCTTGACTCTGGTTTAATGCCCTCAAATCTCTGAGGAAACTATCTAGTTTAATGAGCCACTATAATCACCAGCTAAATACTAATTATCACTCACAGCTGAAGTTAAAGCAGCAACAATTTTATTTCTGTGTGTTTGTATGTGTGAAAGTAGCGTTAGCAAAATATTTTATGAAACGATCACAGTAATCATTGGATGTACATCAACAACTCATTAATTTAGGCCATAACTCCTAAACATTTAGAGATAAAATACCATCTGGTAGCAGCTGAGCATCATTTCCAAAACAGCTGGTGGAATCCACTGTCCTGCATGTTTTAGATGTTACTCTGCTTCAACACAGCTGACTGAAATAATCAGTGATTAACTGCTGCTAAACTTGATGACATTCTAAATAGGTAATTTAATTCAGGTGTGTTGAAGCAAGGAAACAGTGGAACAGTGATGAAGACCTCTGATTTAGCGTGTTTTCTTTCATGAATATGCAGAACATATTAGACTATTAGAACATGCAAAAATACTGGGAATGTAACATGCAACGGAACGGAAAAGTAATATGCAAACATAATAATTTAGGACCCTCAATGTGATTTATCAAACCTGAAACTGATTGTTGTTGCTGTTTTTGCATCTATAATTAGCATGTTTGCAAGGCAGGTGCAAACTGGCAGCAGTCATTGTTCCTGCTTCGCTTCATAAGCTGTAATCCCTCCACCGCAGACCCCACCACAGCCAGTACCACATGCAAAATCCTCATTTAATTAGGGTGTTCCACACCACTTTTGCACCTGTTATCATTAGTGCACACAATCTTGATAGATCACCTGCACCACGCCCACTTGTGTTATTTTTTTTAGTTTGTACATGCAATTTAGTGCTTGATATTTGGGATTTTATTAAATCAGGCACTTTGGATGCTACACATTGCCTAATTATTTTTTTTTTACAACTTTGGCATTAAAGGTTCAGTAGGTAACTTCGATAAAACGCAAAACGCATAAATGCAAACTTTTGAGTCAACCATTTATTGCAGTTTATGCAGTTGTTGCGATATGCATATTGCGATGCGATTTATCGCGATGACGATAAATTTTCGATATATTGTGCAGCCCTAGATTCAGCCAACCTAAAGTGCGGCCCACGTTGGTCACACCCTACATGGGCCATAGGCCGCCAATGTAGGCTGGCTGTGAAAGGAGACAGTCTAGTTTAGGGCTATTCAAATGGTGGCCCACGGGCCACATCTGGCCTGCGACTGACCAAAATGCAGCCTGCCAATTGGTTCATTTATCTCGTAAGTCCAAACCTCCGATTTTCTACTTTAATAACTATAAGTTCTTTTAATTAATCATAGACATGTTTGTTATTTACAGAAACATCAGAAACTTGGCTAGAAGCTGGTAAAAAAAAACATTTCTATGAATATCTAAAAGAGTTAAAACTATGAAAGTGAAAATAAAATTGGTTTAAAAAGTTGGCAAGTCAGAGATGTCACAATAATATTTGTGTTAAATAGGAGGCAGAATGTGTTATTTTTGTTTTAGATATTGGTTTACTACCACTACTTTTATTACATAGGGTTTTGTATGTTGTATTCACGATTAAATACAGCAAAATAAACTATTTCAAAATGTAAAAGATCCTTGGTTTATTTACATAATGACTTAATAATGACTACTTTAATTACTGGATGTTCGGCCCTGTGCCGCTGGCCTGCATTAACTGTAGCCCCTGGAGCAATTTAGTTGAATAGCCCTGGTCTAGTCTATGGAAGATGTATGTTTGCGTGACCAGGCGCTGTCACGTTACTGCTGTAATTCATTTTATATTACACGCCTTCAGTTGTCTTTTCAAGGTAATACTTCACAAAATTCAGTATTATTAAAAACATGGATTTTTAATCAAACTAAAACTAATAACTGGATGTACATCTACAATTCATCAACACCTGCAGTCAACTCAATTTAAGATGGCCGTTACACTGAGTCAACACAAAATCAGCTTTAGCTGCTAGTTTTACAGATTCTGAGCTACATTTGGTGCAATATTAGCTGAGAGTCACCCCCAAGACACTCTGAGCGGTCACTCTGTTCCTTCTCAGCACAAAATTATCTTAGTCTAAAACTGGCGTGAAAGGTACTGAGTGATGAGCATTCCTTTGAGGAATACTACACCTTTCTACTACACCAGTCAAATGTACCAAACAGGAGTTAAACTGTGATGTTATTAAACATTCTTGTTCAAACAGCTGCCTGCTGTCGAGAAGTTAGGATGATTTGCCTAAAGAAACTAAAATGCCCTGCAGAGATGAAAAGTTGCCCTGCAGAGATGAAAAGTACTGATCAGGATAGTAATTATTTATGTCTTTGCAGTTAAAACCGACACCTTCATGTCACACCCTGTTACTTGATCCACCGCTTTAAAACATTTACTAAATCCCAGAATCTTGAGAGCTGCTTTAAGAAAAACCTTAAAATACATTTGGAGAAACTGAACCCCGACACACTGCTGCTGGCTTATCATATTAGCAGGCTACTAATGTGCACATGTAGCAAACAGTGTGTGTTGTTGGAGTTGTGTTTCATGTCAGCAGCAGCCCAGCTCAATATGCACTACTTGTTGGTTGGACTCCAAACTGTACTTAGAAAAAAAATGACTGTCCATAATCATGTAGAGAAGTTAAGCATGAAATGTGCAAAGTGTAGGAGAGATAAATAAGTTACCCATTAACAGTTTATTGTCCATGTTTTACAGTGACAGTAAAGCTCTCTGTGTGCAGGAAAACAGCCAAGAATTAACATCAAGCTAGGTGTTAATCCTGAAAAAACAAACCCGTTCAGTCATGTTCTCGTATCAACTTCTTAAGGCTGCAAAATACTGAAGCGCACCTATTACATTTTAGTTACACTACAATTTTGGATTTCCTACTCCTTCCAGAGCTTTAGGAAAACCCACACAAACTAAATGAATAAAAAACGTGCTGCTCAGTCAGGAACAGTACACTATGAGTATTGGCAGCAGTAGATTGTATGGTGTAAGGACATTTGCTAAAACTTGTAAAAGATGCCTACACGTACAACAAAAGGAATTTGGCAAAACGAGGGTGAAAACCCAGCTCTGTATGGAGCTCTGCACCACAAAAGAAACACCAGTCAAAGTTTAAACTGGAAACAGAAAGTTAAACTTTAAACATGTGATATCTTTTTTAAATCAACTGCAGTAAAATAATGACGTTTGATGCAAGCGTGATCATTACCCAGAGTGTCACTTGGAAACATCTAAACTTAATTATTATTTTTGCAATAAATACTTTTAGCTTAATTTCTGCTCATACATAATAATTTATGTATGTCTGTCTTATTAAGCGTGCTGTCGATAAACATGGATGTGTGGTTGCCATTTTGAGCCACCAGCAGCAGCTTTAACATTTGTTTTGACTTTAGTTCTCTTTAAATTTCTTATTCCATTTATTCATCAAAATGAAGATTTTTAAAATTTTGATTAATACAAAAGTAATTGTCACTTTATTGCTGAATTTCATTGGAAAAACAATGGATGTTGGAGGTTAGTTTAGTTTTTTCTGTGATTAGTACCCAATGAAAACTTGGTGAATGGATGGTTTGTTAAAGGGGCTATATCATGTAAAATCAACTTTTTTGAGTTTTATATCATGTTATAATGTTATCCTCTCA
>JAUBOC010000011.1:3443152-3461909 GCA_032275365.1 Anablepsoides cearensis
TTCTTACAGTCCTTGTAGTTACAGGTTGTCTCTGAACAAGTGGTTTATATTCTGAGCAGAGATAAACAAGGTTGTGAAGGTTTGTTCATCATTTGTACCTTGTGCTGTTTACCAGCCACTAAAGTTTCTTCTTTGCGTAGATCCCTGAGTTTCCCACAGTTAAGTCTTTTGTAAATTATCCTGCAGCCACGTCAGCTATTTATTTTGTAAATAGACAAGTTTTCCTTGAGATCTTAGAGCACCTTGAGGTTCGCCTTTTTGGGTTTGCAATGGTCGTGAAATCACTACACACTGTGATCAATGCCATTAAATAAATGATTAAATAAGAAAAATTAATTGGAATAAATTACTATGAGCTGAAATCTTTAAAATATACAATAAATCCTTTGAATGAAATACTAAAATACTAAATTTTTGGCAGACCGCTGCTCATCTATCATACATTTGACCTTAAAGTTATATAAAGGCACTGTTGCAGTGTCAAGCTTTAGGAGTTTTATCACTGAAATCACATTTTAACAAGTGAATATTCACATTACGGAGGTTGTGTTAAAAAATCCCACTTTACAGACTTTCTTGTCACTAAAAGTACTTGATCATTAAACACTGCATGACTCATTTATTGAACTACATTCAAAGCCGCAGCCTACTTAAAAGCAAAGGGAAAAATAACTTTTTTATACACTAAGAAGCTCTGGAAATCTGAAAAGCCCCAAATAATAAACTGTAGTGAGAAAAGTTGCACACTTTCTTTAAAGAATTAATTGTTGCTATTAAAGCTAAACATAAACTCAAATTGTTTGACTCATTGACCCTCCTCACCCTGGATTTAAGATGCATAGGATGGAGAGAATAAAAGTCCAAACTGCTCCACAAGTTTTTAAAACTCTGAATGGTAATTCAAGTCATGATACAGGGAAATTACAGAACTAACTCACTCTTTGGTCAGCATTGGGCAGGATTTGAGAAGGTGGCGGCTGAGCGGCGTGTCCTGAAAGCTGATCTCCGGCGGCGCTGTTGGACTCTTTAGGTTTAACCAGCCCATGACGATGTAGAGGACGGCAGCGACGGCAGCCACCGCGGCCAGCTTCATGCCGTCCAACATGGCTGGCAGTTCGTGGCCGAAGGTGTGCAGGTCAACGTCCTCGATGACAGACATGGTCGGGTCTTTCAGAAGAACTGCTGTGTGAACAGAGGGAAGAAAATATCAAAAGTGAGACATTAACAAAAGCTGGAATTTTATTAGTACGGTTAAGATTTCAGTTCCCTCCCATCCACCTTCACACACATCAGCGCTTACATCACCGTGACCTCAACTTCCCACAACTTCTCCATCTTATTTATAAATCAGACGGGACTTTCCAACGGTCTTACCACCGCAGGCACCCAGGTTTAGAGGCCCACCAAATAGTAAAAGATGGTTTTCAAACACCTTATTCTACTTTTTAACTTGTTAAATCCTCGATCAATTAACTGCTTAACAAAAAGAGCCATTTGTGCTGCTTGGCTCACTAATAAAATGTGTCCAGAGCCACAAAACAAGTTACAACTGTGATTATCAACTGGTGGTCCGTGGGCCTTTTTGAGACATTTTTGGTAACCTTTACAGCCAGTGGAGTAGACATCATAAAACTAAAAAATGTACTGTGAATTTTATTATTCATCATTATTTTCACACATCAAAAGAAAAGACCGTATTTGTGTAAACAAGAAAAATACTGTATATGGTTTATACCAAATTTCACAAAAACTAGTAAAAACTGAACTATTCAGGCAATTTTTTTCCCAATTCTTATTGTCATGTAGTGTTCAAATTCTTTAAAGGAATTTCAGATGAATTTGAGAAAGATCATAGAAAGAAAATGGAATATTTAAGTAAACAACAGGCTAGCATGAGCTACTTTTTGTTTTAGCAGTATTGAGCACATATTTGCATAAAATTAATTTATTGTGAGTATAAAAATAAATACGTATATTCTGTTATGTTTGGTCACATTTTCAAAGAGCCCCTGCAGAGGGACCAAAGAGCCACACGTGGCCCCAGAGCCGCAGGTTGCAGACCCCTGGCTTAATAGTTTGTGGTGGTTTTCTATTTAATTTGCTTCAGTAATGTAATTTGTATAAGTAATAATGTTGATCAGGTTGCAAAAGTAAGCCCACACATTTAATCATGTCCTACATAAATGTACTAAAGCCCAAGTGGTTATGAATATATGATCAATCTATGCATTTTCCAATTATTAAATCAGTTACCACCATAAACGCATACATGTTTATGGATGCATCATCCTCAGTATGTGTGCTGTTTTTTTTTTGCGATGTTGCCCAATCATTCCTCATGTTAAACCTCTTAACATCAAGAGTCTTTCAGTTCAAAATGTTTATTTTAATCCAAAATACTGAAAAATAATCCACTCTAACATTTCCTAGAAGGTTTAAATGAACCAACAGTTTCACTCACCTTTTCCCTTTTAGTTGGAATAATAAAAAGTAGTTACGATTGAAAAACACAAAATGACAACCTTAAAGACAGATATAAACACAAAGTTTTAAAAGTCAACATGGGCAGAATACATTTACGACCGGTATAAACCCTCCTGAAACTTTTGGAGGCTGCTTGACGCGACAAGAGTTTCTTCGTTTTGTTTGCTGTTCAGGTACAGCCGCTCCTCCTCAGAAGACCTGGGAGGTTTAACAACCGATAAAACTACGTGGCTAAAATAAATATAAAAACACTTTCCTAAGCTTTACAAAGAAGGCGTCCTGGCTTATTTACCATGTTGTTTTAAGGGAGTTGGTTCCAGTTCTGGGTCGGGTTCACTACCGCCGCAGCGCCGTCTCAAAACGCCTGAACCGACTGACCAACCGCGAGCTCAAGACGCATTCAAGTTCCTCTCACAAACCTCCGACATTTCAGCTTTAAAAAGTTTATTCGTTTCCGAAAAACAAAACAAAACACATTTTAATTCATTTTTAGCATAATTTAGATCCCTGTTTTCTTCGCTTACACATCACAGTTTTATATGTTTATGTTTTAATTTGTATTAATTTCTAATAACAAATAACCATTTAATGTAAATTACGATATATATATGCAATATATCATACCTGATGAAACTGGAGTCCACTGGAAGTCCCTGCAAACAGCAGTACTTCCTACTAAACTGAACTTATTTACAGTAACTTTACTTCCCAGTTTCATTGGTCAAACAAACGCCCACTTACTGCTGAACATTAATGTCACAAGTATGCACTCAGATTAACAGGAAATACCTTCATAATACCCCTTAATAGCACCCAGTACTCAGTTTAGAAAAGCTGATAAAGTTAATAAACATAAAAAAAACTTAATCATCATGATTGCATTGTTTATTTTAAGCTTATTGTTATATTAAAAACACAAATTTTAGTAATTACAGTTGTCAAAAAAGTTAGTATTAGAGAATTAAAATAATATGACTGGTGTTACTGGAAGCTCATATATTTACTTGAAAATTGAAGAAAACATTGTGTGATGAAACAGATTGTGTCATCATGTGGACTGACGCCAGAAGCAAATTTGACAAATTTCTGACTGTTGCGACAGAAAGTATTGTGTAAAAACAGACCTATACTATGTGTAAACACATATAGAGACATCACAGTTTGAAGTTAAACTACCAAACTACATGAAAGTTGTTGCTTTTTTCAATCAGATGTTCACACATTCTGAGTCAACAGTTTATATTTTTCATTTTAAATAATATAAAGTCTGTGTTATGATTAAACTCATTTAGGTTTGACATATTCCAAAGTGTTTTTATGTTGTATTATGTACTTCTACTTCAGAACAGGAAAGCAGCATTTTAAAAATCTGATTGTGAGAGAGGGCAGCTTATCTGACATCAAAACAGAAAGAGATTAAACTTTCATTAAAAAAACACAAACATAAAGAACTTATAACTGTCATCTGAAATGTTCAGACATTGGTTTTCTGCTGAACTGAACTTGCGTCATCCCATGCAGAAAAAAACTCATTCTGGTGAGACTCAACTGGTGTCTGAAAGGCATAAACATGTCCATCTATCTTTACCCACTTCTTCCTCTCTGGGTCACTGGTGCCCATATCTAGCTGTCACTGTGTGAGTGGCTGGGTACACCCTGGACTGGTTACAAGTCCATCACAGGGACACATAGAGACAAACAACCATTCAGTCTCTCACTCATAGCTAGGGACAATTTAGAGTTACCAATTGGTCTAACTGTTTTTGGTCTGTGTGAGGAAACAGGAGTACACAGAGAAAACCCACACATGCACGGTGAGAACATGCAAACTTTACCACAGAGGTCTCCAGCCAGGATTTGATCTTGCAACCTTCTTACTGAGAAGCAGCCTCTCTACCAACTGAGCCACTGTGCTTGCCACGTTATGGTTTAAAGCATGATATTGACAAGATGTGTTCATTTATTATATTTTTATAAATATATTAGTTTATGAGTAGTTTTCTAATTCTTGTTAGCTTCAGGAGCAGCTTTACATACCTGAATGTGCCCATCTGTAAGGACTTTACTTGGATTACTAAGAAAAATAAAGAAAATAAATGAATCAATAACAGTATCAATAAAAACTGCCAAAATGTAAGTGAAAGTAAAAACAAGATGCAGTAAACTTGGAAATTATTTGTGCAAATGGGTTAGTTGCATCATCTGTATGTGCAAGATGCAATGGTGAGTGACGTGCAAACTGAAAGACTGAGGAGTCAAGTGTGAGAATCTGTGAAAGTAGCAGTGGGGAAACAGTTTTTTTTAAATAATTTTTAATCATTATCAATTTTTTATCATTATTTATCTATTCTGTGCAAAAGACAACAAACACTGAGTTGAGTTGGGTTAAAATGTGTGTTTTACAGACATGCCAGGCTAAGCAGAGCCTATAATTTATTCTTTTTAAGGTCATTAGTAATATTTGTATATAAACCAGCAAGGGTTGAGCTCACAAGCCTTTACCCCTGAAAAGAAATGAAAAGTTTGGAAACCACAATAACCATTGTCCAACGAGGTGGTGTTTGTTGGTCCAGAAATTATATTTCATGATAATAAATTACAACTAAGTACTATGTGTTGTTTGGAATTAACTATTGATGGACATATAAAGGATAAACAAAGTCACCTGATTTAACACCATTTATAAAATAAAATAAAAAACTAAGAATGTATTATGTCACATCTTTTCAGAGCTGAGGACAGAACTAATAGACAGAATAGCATCGAGGTACAGAACAGGGTTATTCAAGTCTATGCATAATAGTCAGAACAGTGACATCTGCTGGTTTGTGTGGGAACTGCATCTCACTCTGCCAGTCATATAAAACTTTGTATTAGTATTTTAATGAATATTGTGGAAGTAGTGTATATAGAGACACATAAAACCTGTGCTTGTGCTACTTTGATGAAGTTTTGTGAGATAGAAGTTCATAGTGGTGTTTCTGCACCTTCTATTACTGTAATATGAATAATAAAGTGTGCAAGTAGACTGGGAAGTATTTGCAGATTTTATGTTATATTATTATTTCAGCAGTGCTGGTTTCATTTTCAGTCGACTCCTTTTGAAGCTGACTCTCCAGCTTTGAAAATGACCCATGTGGTGCAGACTGTGCTGGCATGTGTTGAAGGTACTTGTTGGTCTTTTCAAAGAAATCTGGGTATATGCTTTCATGTACAGTAAGTACGGAGGGTCAGCTCCTTTGTGGTTCTGACAAACATATTTGCACTTCCACTATGGCATCTGCTGCCACCTGGAAAAAAAAGTAATTACAGGCCATAATTCAAACAAACACTGCCGTCCAAAAGATCCCACAAGTTGCCAACCACTAAAATAACTCTCTAATGTACCTATCAGTTATTAAGTTCAATCTAATATATTGTTAAGTGTTTTTATAAATGACTCTGTGTTGTGTATACTGTATGTGTATTTTTTAGTGTATGTAACTTTATCTATAGCATGCCATACTTTAGATTCATGTACTAAACTGAGTAGGGGGTGTATAGCGTAATATGTTTAAGTGCTGAGCAAATTATGCTTTTTTTATACATTATCTAATATTAATTTAAGTAAATTATGTTGAATAATATTTCTGCATACAGTGCCATTTATTTAAGTGAGTAATAAAGTTTAATTTGTATTTTATCTGTATAAAATTATATTTTATTACATCGCCCATGATGTTGTATCCTCGATTTAAGTTATTAAACAAAGTGAAATTAACTACATACACTAATAGAAGAGCTCTGCCTAGACCAAAGTACTTAATTAGTTAATTACGTGCGGCTTCCACATGTTAACAGAGCATATTATGTAGCTCTGTACAACATGGCGACTCAAAATCTCGCCTAGCTCCTTGAGCTGTGCAGATTGTCTTAGCAGAGTTGCCGTAGTTTTCTGCATTTGAGAAGGGTTGTTGTACAGCAACACACTTTTTATATTTTGTTGGCTAAACCCTGAGCAATGCATGTCTGTAAGTAATAGTGTTTCTTAAATGTGACTGTCTTTAGTAAAGAATAAAACATTTGATTTCATTATACATTTTAATGATAATCACGATGCTAATAGCGTTAGCTTTTATGACGTTTTCAATGTTAAGTTAGCATCTATGTTAGTTGTTGTCAATAGCTTGTGTTTGATAAGAGTGTTTGCATGTCTAGTGCCAGTGCTGCTTTGTTAAGAGATTTCTGCCATGAACGTAGAATTACGGCTTTCAGCTAGTCTATGTTTAGCTGAATTTATTTACAGAGTTTTCAGTCTCTCTGAGCCCGGCTAGATGTCTTTGGTAATAACACAGGCCTAACAGGGAGTTCAATGTCCTGGTTAAGTGTCAGTAAGAACCACAACATTTATTTGTCAGCATAGGTTTGCTGGGTGGGGGGTGATTCCCCATTAATAGAAGGTGAAACACTGCAGCAAGTAACAGAACAAGTATTGTTTATTTTGTTGCATTGAAACAAATTTGAAATATGCAAATGATTTGAAATATATTAAGTAAATAAAATTCAAACTTCGTTTTTGTTTTGTTTTTTATTTTATTTGCTGAGAATTGATATTGGTTAAAGCCGTTATTCCTATATCAAGAAATTTAATTAAAACTATTCATGTGATTTATTTATTTATTTAGGGTCCCCATTAGTTTCTACCTCAGCAGAGACTATTCTTCCTGGGGCCCAACAACAAATAACACAATAAAACAAAATGACACTTCAGAAAAAATAGTAAAATTAAAAACAAAATTAAAAAGAATTAAAGAAAAACTAAAAATTAAAACTTCAACAAAGAACATCCACAAGAAGATCTCAAAAACAAAGATTACTGTCTTTCCACACCTTATGGATGACTCAGATCAAGCACAATAAAGTCATTAATAAATTAATTGTACAACTTGAACTCCATCCCTTGACACAAATTATGGGTCATAATAAATCTAAAACTACAAAATATTAAAAAAATACATTAATTTATAACAAGATCATTTCTAGAGTGGAATTAGTTTAGTTTAAATAATCTTAAAATAAACTTAAAAAAAGCTCTGTATAGTAACCATCATAATCTGACCATTCTGCAGATTCACTCCTGAGAGAGGACCCCAGCTTGGGTGTACTGCTGGATAAGCCGACAGAGGACTGACTTCTTTGAGGAGATTTTTTTCCAGTGCTTTGACTTTTTGTTTTTTGGAAGAAATAGAGGAGCTGAGAAGGAGTTGATGTGTGGTGAAATTTTCTAAGTTTCTTCAACTTGTTGAAAGTAAGTTGCTGTGAGTGGTGATCGATCACATCAAAACAAAACATACCAACCAAAAAACAGAACACTGACTGATTTGTTGTTCACTAAGCTGGTCTAGTTTTGTTTAACCATAAAGGCAAGTATTTGTTGTTATATATAGCTGGTAAAGCAAAATGTATCAGTACCATCTTACAAGTTGTTTGTAAAGTAATGTCCACTCAGACCTCACATAGTCAACTATTTTATATTGGTGTTTGAAATTAAGCGTAATTTTTTTTTATCCATTATATTTTGCCCTAGAATCTTGTCATTTTGTACAATAAAAGTAGCAAAAGTTGAACACCACTTGAATGGAAATAAACTTCAATGCTGTACAGTCTGAGCCAACACAACAGACTAGTCATGGCTAATGCTAAGGTCTGCAGCTCACTGCATTGAGCAACATCACGCCCCCCTAGAAAGCATGCTGCACCGTTTGAGAACTACTAAATTGTCACTAGATAAAAAAAAAACCGAAGTCTTCCTGTTGCAGACAGTTGTTAATGAATCCCACTTTGTATTTGAACTAATAAATGGATCTTTATTCAGCAGAATTTGAACAAATATGACCAAACTCAGGCAAGTGTTTCTGTGCTAGTCATAAAGATGTCTGTTTTCCATGAGTTTAAATTTAAAAGGTTTTCTGACAATTCTCCTAAATGTTCATGTGTTTCAGTGTTTGCTGCAGATGTTCAGCAGGTGGTGCTGATTAAAGAAGATGTTCCTGAAGAATGGAGCCCTCATCTGGAACAGCAGGACCCTGAAACCCTCAACATAAAGGAGGAAGAGGAGGAACTTTGGACCAGTCTGGAGGGAGAGCAGCACATTGTGAAGGAGGAGGAGGATGCCACCAGCTTTTCATTCACTGTAGTTCATTTAAAGAGTGAGGATGGTGAAGAGAAACCGTCGTTTTTACAGATTCATCGGCATCAAGTGGAAGACAGAGATTCTCCAAGCAGCAGTTCAGCTGACCAGATGACAGCAGCAACTGATGGAGAGGTCTGTGGAGGAGCAGAAACTAGCAGGAATCCAGAACTAAATACTCAAGAAGACGAATGCAGCTCTTCAGAGACTGAAATCAGTGAGGATGATGAAGAGGAGGAGGAGGATGGGAACAACTCTTTAAGTTTTTTGGTCAATGAAAAATGTGTTATAGTGAAGAAAAAATTTGTCTCTAGCAGGAAAGTCCAGTCAAGACCGAAATCATTTTGTTGTGACGACTGCGGGAAAATATTTAAAAGAAAAGGAGATTTGAGCAAACATGCCAAAATCCACACAGGAGAGAAACCATTTCCCTGTGAGCTTTGTGGAAAAATGTTTAGATGCATTAACCATTTAAATGTACACATTAGGATCCACACAGGAGAGAAACCATATCCTTGTAAAGTTTGTGGACAGAGGTTTAACCAAAAGGCAGGTGTTAACACGCACATGAGAATCCACACAGGAGAGAAGCCATTTTCCTGTGATGTTTGTGGACAAATGTTTAGCCGAAAGATGACTTTAAACACACACATACGCGTCCACACAGGAGAGAAACCATTTTGTTGTGACGTTTGTGGTCAAATGTTCAGCCGAAAGACAAATTTAAACAGACATGCAATGACCCACACAAGACAGAAACCATTTCCTTGTGATGTTTGTGGACAAATGTTCAGCCAAAAGGCAACTTTAAACACGCACACGAGAATCCACACTGGAGAGAAACCATTTTCTTGTGACGTGTGTGGTCAAATGTTTAGCCAAAAGGCAAGTTTAAACAGGCATGTAATGACCCACACAAGTCAGAAACCATATTCATGTGATGTCTGTGGTCAGATGTTTACCCAGAAGACAAGTTTAAAAAGACACATTTTAATTCACACGAGACAGAAACCATTCCCTTGCGAGGCAGGCGGACAAATACTTAGTCGAACAGCTTTGGACACACACGTGAGAATCCATATAGGACAGAAATCTTTACCTTGGTGATATTTATGGACCGATATTTAACCAAAAGAGAAGTTTAAACACGCAAATCCACAATCAGAAATTATTTTTTTGTTTTGAGGTTTGTGGACAATGACCCTTTGAATACATGAAAACCCAAATGTGTGAATACAGATTAAGAGTTGACTTTATACTTGTGAAATTTATTGAATAAAAGGACACATTGATGTCAACACACACACACAAATAATTCTTCTTAATTTACTTATGTTGTTGATAAACCAAAACACAAACATGCGAACATTTCAAACGCTTTTTACCTCTGCTTGTTTTTTCAACACATTGATTCAAAAATTGGTGTAGCTGACAGTGATCACGATCAGATGCTGAATCTAAATCAAATCAAAAGGAAAAACGGACCACAACTTAGACATTTTTTGTCATATTGAGATGAAATTTAGTGGTAGCCGAGAGAAATGTCAGGGTGAAGTAATCCCTTTCAGGAACTGTTAGAGTTAAATTAATTTTCTCTTCAGTATTTTTTAATCAAAACAAAAATATGAATGTTCGTTTTTGTTAGAATTAATTAACAAGGCTCCAAAACAGAAGGATTTGTCCATAACAGACAACTTAGCAAAAAAATATATTTTGAATTTGATCTTTTGGCTCTGCAGATGTAATTTGTGTTTAACCACTAGAGGGCGCCATGGACTAACTGCTCTGTGTAAGAAGTGTCCAGTTATTACTATTTTCAGTGATAATAAATTATTATATTCCTTATATTATTTTTAAAATATATTTATTAACTTATTGATTACTTAAATTATATTCATGAGAAGAATATAACACAAAATATATAACCTCTAGGTTGAATAATCACTTGTATCCAGATATAAGATTTAAGGTATACAGACCTGATGGGTGGAAATAAAGTCTTTGTTCTAAATATGTATCTGACACAACCTGGTTTGACTTTCTGTGGATAAAAAAAGAGTGTCATGAACTGTGAATGTCAAAATAAGAGAAGTGAACCCTCTTCCAACCTGTGAAGTTTGTGGCTGGATTGAAAATCCGCTCCTGGTTCTTGAGAAACAGAGAACTTTTTGTGTGAAAAACAGAAGTGAAACTTTACTGATATGTAAAAATCTGACACTGATAAAGTTCTATGTTGTGCTTTTATTATTATTATTATTTTTTTATTTTTTATTAAAGTATTATTTTTAGTATTATTATTATCATCATCATGTTAAGAGTTCAGCATGTTCTCAAGGTTTGACTTTACAGATTTATCTTTCACTCTGCATTGATAATTGGCATTAAACTCTGAGTTTTCATTTCAGCATCATTTTGTGATTTACACTCTTATTCTCTCAGTAAAGAAAAGCTTATTATAGAATATATTATAGATTTTGACAGATTATCAATCCTTGGATTCAGGAGGAGCAGTTTGGTTTGTGTCAGGTCATCAAACGGTGGACCAGATCTGGACATCATTGGAGTTTGATTGTTTAGTCCAGATGTGTTTTGTGGATCTGGACCAAGTTTTTTAAATCGTGCTCCCTGAGGAATGTTGTGGGGAGTGCTGTGTCCTGCCGTCACTTTCAAAAGCTATCTGGTCCCTGTAAACAAGAGCTCTCTGCTGTTTCTGGCCACGACCCAAAGGGGCAGAACTAAACCCTACTGGAAAGATTATTTATCCTCTCTGGACTTGGGATTCCCAAAAAGGAGGAGGAGACCATGGGCTTCCCCACTGAACCTGCTGCCTCTATGAATGGATGAAGTGTCAGATTTAATTTACCTTTAGAGTCCAAGTTCCTCATTCCATAGAAGTCACAGGATTTCCTGCCTCATTGCTTATATCAGCATAATGTGAGTGAATTTAGAAAGGTGTGTTTCAGATGAACATGCTGGAAAAATTACACAGATTTTTTTTCCTGCCTTACAAGTAGAAAAGAATTGTCTCATTTTAAAAGTAAGGCAGCACAGGGATACTGTAGAGATGTCACCTGGGAAACTTGCAGGATCACCTCCCTCTGAGTGAAGTTTGCATGTTCTTACTATGAATTTGGGTTTTGCCAATATTTTAGTTTCTGCCAGGTTATTTATCTTTATTTAGGCAAATCCCATTGAGATCACAGATCTTTTTTTTTTACAAGGGAGGCCTGGTAACTGGTAGCTCTAAATTCTCCTTAAATGGTTGTTTGTTTTGTTTGTAGTTGTGATCAGACCTGCAACTTGCACAGTGACCTGGAAAGGAAAAGTGGGTAAAGAAATCAAATGAATGGATGAATAAATGGATTTTAAGAGTAACTTAGTAATATATTTTAAATCAAAACTTCTATAAGGGGAGACAAACCCGGCATGGAAATCAGATGAAAATGGAGCGTCACGCTGCAGCAGCTTTTGTCCGCTCTGTTTGAGCAAGCCACTACTGTGAGATCCATTTAAGTTGCATTTAAATGACTTTGGCTTGTTACTAGGCTACTGAAAGGTTAGCTTTACCCTGCTTATCAAAGTGTGCTCAGTTTATCTGTGGGTATTGTAGCTGCCATTGTTAAAAGTGTCTCTGAAAGCTGCAAGCAGAGGGAGAAATGTGCTAAGAACTGAGGAGGCCCCTATTATTAGTCCCTTTCTCTGCAGTTGAAAACAATTTACCTGAGGTTTCTCTTCCAAGATCTGGAGCTGAATGAAAAGAGAACCAGTCATTTTTTTTTTACCATCCAAGAAAAAAAAAATCCACAGGCTGATGAGGTCCGACGTTCTTGGGCAATGCTTTTAGACTTAAACCCATTAAAAATATTCCTCCTCACACCCACTCCCCCCTGACAGTCCAATTCTGAACTACTGCTGGATCTCAGGTCGAGCTACGCCCACACACAAACCTTTTATCTTTGTACAATAAAACAAAAGCCTTAGTCTCTACTTAAGAAGATGATTTGCAGCCATTTTAACAAGTCTTTTACATTACAGTAAGCAGCAATACTGTAGTAGTATTTGGTTGTATTCATTTTAAATGGATTTTCAACTTGATTTAAAGTGTCTAATTAAGTATTGGACAGAAACTACAGAGTTAGCAGGGAAAAGCCACCGCTCAAAGATCAGAGTCAGGTAAACAGTTTAAGGATTCCTCAGACTTGTGGAAAAGGGTGCTGCGGTCAGATGAGACCACAGGTTGAACAGTTCACCTTTTCTTCCTTTTGCTTTTAGCTATTTTCCTGCTACATTTAGCTACCTTCGTGTTTGTTTTAGCCTTTAGCTACTTTTCTTTTTGCCAGCCTTTGCTACTTTTAGGTACTAGCTAACTTGGTAACACTTTACTATAAGGTACACAAAAAAGCTTAACTACAGTTTTCACCCTCAGCTGTTAACATTAGCGTTGATCAATAACATTTATAGACCTCAGTTAGTGCCTCTAAATTTAACAAGTGCTAATCCACTAGTAATTTTTAAAATTAGCAAAAGCCCTAAAGCACTAATCAGGAAATTAGTGCCCCTATTAGTGCTTTAGGGGAACTGTACCCACCACTGCCATTAAGTAAGCCTTTTGTTACTTTTAGTATTTAGCTAGCCTTTTTATCTTTTGCTACAGTAGTTTTTAGATAGTCTTTTGCTATATTTTAGCTCTAGCAAGTATTACTATTTTTTATTTTTAACAGTTTACTTCTTTTGGCTTTCAGTTTAAGGCTTTTTTTAACAACTCAGTTTTAGTTTGTTTAGCACATTCAGCAAACACTGAATTGCAGCAAATGCAGTTTCTTTTTAGTTAATATTACTTAGCTTATTTGTTGATTATATGCAAACTTGGCACTACTGGATACTAAAATCATCCTTTTGGGAAAGTTGTCAACAACTGACTTCATATCATCATCAGTCATTTGGAGGATAATGAGTATAATACTTACTTTCTTATTGTCAATGAACCATGGATTTTAAATGTTATGGTAATTTACATAATTGAGAGCAATTATAAACCTCATGAGATGTTAATTTAAGCTACAGCTACATAAGTAATGCAGCTCATTTGTCTAAAAATATAATTTTAGGGTAATTTATTGTTCTCAGTACTAAAAAAAACAAACGGAGGAAAGTGGGCGGGGTTTCAATTAAACAACATGACGCTATTGGCTGAAGACTAATGCGCACGTGCTCCTTCCTGCAGGCTGGGAGTTTATAAAGAGCTCGTGCTCTCCTCACAGCAACAAAGTGTACTCTGTGCCGAGGCGCTTCAACTGTGTTGTTTCTAAAACTGAAGCTTCTGTCCTGTCAAAAACAGCAGAAATGGAGGCGCAGAGGTGTTTCATCTTCTGGCTTCAACTTTTCACAGCTTACCTGGTGTTTGCGGTGAAAGGTAGGTCGCTTCTCTGTTTTTTTTAGTCCTGTTTTTTAGTTAAAATCACCACCATTAATGTCCAGTTCAGTAGTTGTTGTTTCAGTTGAATGATGGACGCTGCTCTCTGAAGTTTTATCCCTCTGGTTTCCTGCTCCCTTCTCAAATGAACTTGTTAACTTAGTTTACGCCTCGGTGTGTCATTTATTATCAGTTTGTGGTATGTGACGAGTCGGTCTCAGCCTCAGTTTATCAGCGGAATGACCGAGCGAAGGTGAAGGTGCACAAGTTCAACCGAAAGACTGGAGGAACAAAAGGGAGGCTCTAACAGCTTCATCATGTCCCAGTCCCTGCATGTAGTGGGCTATATGAAGTCCCAAACATTTATCTTGACACAACTATGTTTCTTTATTTTCAGACTTTACTGACAGTCTTCTATCAGAATTTGATTACAGAATCAGTTCCTCAAGGCTATTTTGTGCGCACTGACCCCTTTTTAGGAGATTGGACAAAATAAGGATGCTGGCTGTTTATATTTTGAATGCCCTGGGCAGCTGTCTTTGTTTGCATGGATGCATTAAAAACATGTAGGCCAAACAAGAAAAGATGAAATGCTGTTCCTCCATCTCTGCTCTCTAGTACACAGAAAGGAAAGGAAACATGTCATGGGTTTTTCAAATGCAAAATACTTATTTATGTTGGCAAGTGGAAAAAGTTTATAACATGTGCATTTCTTCCCAAATATCAACTTGTGACAGGTTTTTCCCAAGGATAAAAAGCATATTGTATGCATAATGTTTTTGCTCATGTTCATTGTGTCAGCAAAGCGTCTAATGAACTGGATGTAATTTCCAGGGAAGTGGATACATTTTATTTTTATCCTACACCAATATTAAATCTGACAGCGAATTCCAAAATAATTTTACAAACCATACAAAATAATGCCAAAAATCAGGTGATTATCTCAAGTATGAGGAAAGGTATTGATGTTTTTTTTTTTTGCTGCAGTTCACAGCAGAACCATGAGCATTTCACTTTCTTATCCATTTTTGCTCATAACTTACTTAATGTTCAAGGTATCGTCATGAAATAAAAATATGTTAAATATGTTTAGTGATTAAGACTAGCGTCAACACACTTGGCTAATAAGCTCTATTCCGGATTTTAAAAAAATCTTCGTTTCAAATCATGATCAAATTTAGAGCAAGGGCAGATAAAAAAATGTTGTTCATGGCAGCTTATCTCTTAAGGGGTTACTAAACTCACTTGAATTACTTTGATCCTATTTTCAAAAAATTGTCTCTTCAAAACACATCAACAAAAATAAAAAAAACTCAAAGTCGAGGCTGTAGCTAACTACCTGACGTCAGCACACTGTTGAAATTGGTAGAAATAACGAAGCAGGAGGAAATAACAAGCAAACTCATCAGCCTTGCAAAATCTGGTCACAGCAGTTTGGGAAGAAAATGGCTGCGGCTGCTGATGAAATGTCAACATACTATAATTTCACAAAATCGTTTAAAACGTGATCCTTGGATATACATCTACAACTAAAGAGCTTTTGTATTTTATTCAATTCAAGAAGGTTGCCACAGCTAATCAACCTTAAAAACACAAATGTCTATAATTAAGCCTGTTTTACAGCTACCAAGCTAAAATTTGCTGTGGTAGTAGCTAAATGGCTATAACTCTGTCCCTTCTCATCATAAGATCTTAGTTTAAAACCATGGTATGAAAGGCTGCAGGTAAAAACTAGACTAAAGCTTCAACCCCCATGTCTTAAAATCAATTCTTTTATTGAATCCCTGCAACTTTGGTGGGGCTGTTGTTGCATTCAGCTGAACTTTTCTTTTTTTTTTTACTTGTTTCATTCAATCTCCAGTGCTTGCTTTAAAAACAAAGATTTACTGTAATAAAGAACACTTTTGTCCTCTTTGAAAAATGACAGAACGGTCAAACTATACTTTCCTGTTTCTTTTGAAGTGGAAACAAAAGAAAAACTGTGTGTTTGTATAACAGAACATATTGCAACTTGTTTGTTCCTGGAGGCTTCTAGATGACAGTTGAGGAGAATAGGTGGGGCTGATGATGATGATGAAGATTAGTCATATTTCTGGATCCAGCTGCCAGCAGAGCTGAATCTGTGAACTTGCAGATAGAAAAGAGCTAAATAAGACCTTTTTTTTCATTGTGTTTTGCCTGGGGTAACGGAGGGAGGAGGGAGACTTGTTGCTAAATGTTTATGTAGTGTTTTCAAAAAAAGCTGAGGTGACGTTTAGCCTGATTTAACTCTGTTCAGCAGGTTGTAGGTTGCTTGTCTTTTCTGTTAGCTGTTGAGTGGAGAGAAGTGGAAAATGGTGTTCTGTGTCAGAGCTGAGATTTTTTTTTTTTTTTCAACAACAGGATCACTTAGAGTGAACCAGGGCTAAATATAGCCAAAGACTGGACCAATGGCATGACTACAAAGTGACTTGACTGTTGAAACCGAAGCTTTTTTTTGTGTTGCATGTCACCCAGTTATTATTCTAATGTTGTCAAACACAGAAATCCTATTAGGACTAATGTGTCCTGTTAACAGCTGTTTTGAGGTCATAGGAATTCTGGCAAACCAAAGAACAAGCTCGTTATTTTCTAATTGGCCAATAAAAAAAACTTGCATGTAATTAAAACAAGGTTTTTCATTTAGTGTAATAGTTTGTCATTGCAACACTTACGTTTATGTGACATCCATCTTGTGATAGTTTGTGAAAGTGTGAAGAAAGTGGTTTTTAGTCCAAATCAAATCTGATGTTTACCATCTGTCTGTATGGGATTTCCCTTCAGGGGAAATTCATCAATCCTCTTCAGCAGCACTGATGAGTTTGCTGTCATCTTTCCCACCAAATCCCTTAAGATATCCCGTTTTTTTTTTTGCCACTATTCACACTTCAAGCAGCTTTCTTAATCCATGTTGTATTACAGTGTGAAGTATTCTCTAATTTGGAACTCCTTATTAAGTGTCAGTCGCCCTAGTTTCCAATCTGCTATGCTGAATATTTTACATACTGCCTTGTGAGCTTCAACACTGAGCCAAGAAGGAAATTGGCAGCACTTGAATTCAAACACAAGACATGTTTCCATTTTTTACATAAATTATATAATCAGTAGCTTTATTAGCATATGATGTGGGAATAATTCACAGGAAATTTCAACATCTTATTCAGTTCCAGGACTTCAGAGCAATGTGGTGTTGTTGTGTTGACAGTGCGTGACTCTGGTGTGTATTTATAGACTTTTGGAGCAGCAGCAGATGGCTGTGCTCTGGAGTTGTGATTACAGATGACAGAAAGCTCACCTGCAGCTGAAATCCTGCTGATCTCACTATCAAAAAGTCTTCAAAGGAAGCGTTTAGTCAGGCCTTGATAAATCCACTTCCTGTTCCATTTCAGATTCAGGCTCCTTTCTCCTCACTTCCTACCCTCACTGTAGCTGTCCAGGAGCTGGCTGTCGGACTAAATGAGCATCAGGGGTCTCTCTCTCTGTGTGTGAGACACATCCTAACAGTTTTAACAAGACACGTGAGAGTTATGCATGTGGGTGACATAACCCCCTCTCTCTCCTTGGCTTTCTGGAACATCAAGTTCCAGCCCTGGCCTGCAAGCTTATATTTCCCAATATTCCAATGAGATCACAAAAACAGAAAGTAGAGTGTTTTCTCTCCTCAGGACTCAGGATATGAGCACTGATTTCTTTATGCATTTTATCCTCTCTAGGAACATTTCTTTGCTGTGTTGACACAGCTGCCATTTTCATCCCAGTCTTTCCGTTTTCCACTGACCTGGTATTAGACCCATTACTGTCAGGATTGGTCTTTTATCCCTGGTGCCATCACACGCTTCACATACTGTATCACATAACACTCATCACCACTTTACACTACATTTGGAATTTATTTATATACGACTGCCGATAGAATTTAGAGATTAAGGAGGATTTGCTTTGTTAGGAAGTTTGTCCCATTTGCAGCCTTAATGGAGCATCTTGCTGCGGTCTTTAAACATAGAAATGGAAGACAGTTTGTGTTTGAGGAATTTTTTTTCTTATCTTGATTGTTTGCATTAGACGTGGATAAATGCATCACAAATTTTCTCATCTTGGGGCAGACACTAGGGATGCATTGATATGAAAATTTCAGTCATCAGTTGTGTTATGGCTGATAACCAATATTTACCGATATTACACAAATGCACAAATTATGTCTATACATATATGCGCAAATACACTTTTATTGTATATAAATAATAAACTAAATAACAAAAATTACCAAACTGCTGACATGGCTCTTTACTTGTTATTCGGGGCTGCACAGCATCACTAACACTATCATGATCAGATACAAACTAACCATTTCTCCTTCCAAAACAGAAATACAAAGCTAAAAAGTGGGAAACAATATCAGAGCTTAATATTGGCCCAGTTTTACTTATCTTACAGATACAAATATTCTAAAAAGAATTACCACTATCTGCTGATACTGATGTTACAGTTTTTCTCAAATGCTAAAACACATTTCACAAACGTGTCCTCCATGTTCCCCAATGTCTAAACACAACACCCTTTTCTAAAGCTACATAAGCACAACCACGCCTTCTTACTTCAAAACTCAAACTTTCACACCAAAAGAGCAGCTCGAAGCTTAAAAAAATGTAAACACTATACACATCTTTACACAC
>JAUBOC010000011.1:3462009-3472659 GCA_032275365.1 Anablepsoides cearensis
AAATGTGTTTATGTTATGACAAATGGTGGCTAGATTTAGTAAATGTGTTTAGACCACTGGTCATTTGGTTTAGAGGATTAGCTTTTGTGTTTTAGCATTTGAGAAAAACTGTAATGCAGATATATCGTGCATCCCTAGCAGTCAACAAAAAAATGTTTATATCCTCTCCTGTGCTTTTATCAGAGCATGAGCTTTAGAGCAGATTGTTCAAGTTGTTACATATGTTTGACTTGAGGTCTATTTTATTTAATCTTCTATTTTGCCATTAGTATGTTGCAGAAGTGTAAGAAAATAGTAATACACTGAAATATCACATTTCATTTTCTGATACTGTATCAAATCTAAAAAGTCCTGTATTGATTTTTAATTGAGGCTTAATGGATGGATGTTATAAGAAACATCACACACACACACACACATGTGAAACCCTGAACAATGAGAACTGCGTTTGTATGTGTGTACATGTTTTTGTTACCTGGTGGGGGTGATTTTATTTTTTTTAACCATTTTCCTGGTACTCAGTCTGGTTAAGACCCACTGTTCCTTATAGGGACAAAAGCCTGGTCCTTATTAGGGGAAATGCCATTGGTGGGTCAGGGGTTAGGTTTAGGGCTAAGGTGTAAATTGAGGTTAGGTTTAGGGTCATGTATGTACTAGGGTGGTTAGGTTTAGAGTAAGGGGTCAGTATTAGGCTATAGAAATGACCAGTAAATGAATGGAAATCAATGCAAAGTCCCCGAGGTTAGAAAAACGTGTGTGTGTTGGCAGTGCTCGAACAGGGAGACAAAGTGAAGGAGCTCTGTTTTTCTGAGTTGTTGCTGTAACAGCACCTCCTGTGACCTTTTTTGGATGTTTTGTTAAACTCTCTTTACAGGTGACTAATTTTTGGCATGCTGAGGGGCAATAGTTTTTAGCATTACTGCTCAATGAGTGCTATTTTTAGCACATACTCCATGGGAGACGTCCGCTCTAAGTAAATGATTGTTAGCTTGGCGGCCCACCAGTTTAATAATACACTAGGGGAAACCCTGATTTTTATATGGAGTTATTTGTTTACTTTATTTGAAACCTTTTGGAGGGAAAAAGCAATATCGCCTTGATTACATTTTTGCAATAGTGTGAAAAATTACATTGTGACCCCTGTGTTGTGATATCTATCATATATCAAATTCTTGCCATTACACAGCCCTAGTATGTTAAATGTTCATGGACAACTTTAAACTGAAAGTAGTCCAGGAATTCTAAGTACTTGTATATTATTCAAATGCCTCTACTTTTAGGTACTCGTCTCTGCTCCAACACTTCTGATTCAGGGACTAAATGATCAAGTTCTGCAGAAATCTGTTAATCACCCTTTCATTCAGATCAGGTGTGGTGCAGCAGAAACACCTCTAAAACAGGATTGTGGCCCTCGATGACAGGATTGGACACACTTGGTTTTGCCTGTTTAGTACGGTTTCACAAATGACAGGGATCAAATCCGTTTGATATAGAAAAGTTATAAAAATGTCAAAAGTGCACATCTATATTATGCCTTGAATAGGACAGCCAAATCACAGCATAGACTTGGTTTAAATGTTTGTCGAGGCATCTTTCAAGTGTCTTTTCGAGGTAAATTTACTGTGTGGGTTGTGGTCTGTGAGCCTGAGTGCTGATTCAGATTTCTGGTTAACTCATCCCCTGCGATCTTCACAGGGAAATGTGTGCACAGTGATGTGTTGCACACTTCAATCAGTAAAGATTTATCATAGTCACTCAAGCCAAACCCAACTCTCTGCAGTAGGCTGCCAAGATGGAGCCTGTTTGGTTTATTCAGGCTTAAATGTTTGAAGTACTTTGAAACATTTGAGAATGAACATTGCCCCAGCTGTACCCCAGTATCTGATTCTTTGTTTGAGTTTCTTTAGGGACTGACTCTGCATGTAAAGCTGGCTCTAACTGTTCTGTATTTTAGCTCTGGTATTTGAGTCTCATTGTTGGGTAAAGTGAAATGGGAAAGGCACAGACCATGACTCATGAGGAGTGAGGAAAAACACAATGCCCTCTGGAAAATGATGTTTCCTGCCAAGCTGAACACTGCATATCTTGGTCTGTCCCTGTGGTCAGGACCAAGACGGGCACTGTACCTTTTTTAAAAACAAATTCATGTGTGTTTGCTTTTTAATTTTTTTAAATTGTTTTTCCTTTTATACAAGTAATTTTGTATTTATTACTTCTGGGTTTGCTTGGATGCATGGTGGTTTAAATAAAGACTAGAAATGTACAATTTAAAATAAACTTCTTTTTTTTTTCTAGGGCAAAGTTGACGTCTATCCTTTTTTTGTCATATTCAAAAGATAAAGGATTTTCCGTTACCTCTATTTAAGAGCATATGTGCAAAAAATTTCTAAATTATCTTTGTCACATATGTCTGGTTGTATCTATGTAAAAAAGATGTTGACATTTTTCAAGAACAAAAGCCTCTTTTGAACTAAGTCTGAAACAATATCACTTGTGGAAAATGAGAGAATTTCTACTTTCCCCTGCAGGGAACAAACTCGACCGTTGTAACAAAACATTGTTTTAATTTGTTGAATTGAAACCCAAAACTTCACTATTTTGGTTTGTCTGCATTTATCTATTCCCCTTTATAATTTTCTTTGTGTGGCTTTTCCAGACAGTCTCATGATTTTTGAGCATTTTTATGGAGGTTTCGGTGGTTTGATCTCAGACAAGTTCAGCTGATTCATCACTAATTTTGTTTCCTCAGTCCAGTCAGGCAGACTCCCAGCTAAATTACACCTTCTGTCAATGCAGACCACAAGCAATGTTTATGAAGATTATTAAATAAGGTCCAATACCCACCTAGTTTATCTTCTCTGGGAAAAAAAATTCATGTAAACATTTATCTGCTATACTTCCTGAAATGTCTGGATTTTTTGGCATAAAGGGAGTTTCCTGAAGGGAGGTTGTGTTCCTTTCTGAAGATAAACAGGCGGCAACTTCTCGATAAGCATGCGTTGGTGCAAGGCAGACAGAGTTGCTTAAGAATCCCAGAGGATGTGAAAGCACTAAAGGGCCTTGAGACTGGATGCATCACTGATAACACTTGATAACATAGGAAGTGCAGTTTGTGGACAGGAGGCCAAATGTGAGGTTTGAAAAGTGGATCTTCCTTTTTTTCTGTCTTTCTTAGTGAATAGAACACAGGTGTGCCATAAAGCTGTGTTTTTTTTTTTAGTAAAAAACAAATTGTACTCACATTCTGTCCATCAGAAACTAAAAGGGGAATTTCACAATCATCTGTAACAGATTTGTCTGTTTATGAAGTCGTGCTGTTTGTTCACTCATGTTTAAAGACCCTTGCATTTCTCAGAATGCTGTTTATTTTTAGTGTTTTTGAAGAATAATAATTAAATTCCTACAAAAGATTTCAAAGATGTAATTATGCTCAATATTTCTTTTTCTCCATCCCCTAAAATTCTTTTTTAGGCTGTAACCTCCCCAAGTTGTTACCCCAAACAAAGCTAAAAACACATCTTTTAATTGTACATGCTTAAAAATATTTATGTACTCCTTTTTAAATTTGGCAAATTAACCTCACCCCCCATGTTAAAGCACCAAAGAACATTCAAAGAGCCTATTTTACCCAAAATGCCAGACATTGTGGTGTTTAAAGCAACAATTTTACAGCAGAAATCTACCCTCAGTTTCCTTAACAATTATCTAAATTATGAGTATTACAGAAAACTCATCTGTTTCTCTTCAGTGTTGTTCTAAGTGCTAAAATGACTATGTATTGACAATAATTAAACAGTAAAGTTGCCAAAATTTACTGTCAAAAAATGTTATTTTTCATGTGGTTTAGCCCTATATAAAGCTGCAGACTAATTGAAGTGTGTACAGTCACACGTAGAGCTGTGGTTTTTTATTTAAACATTTAAATAAAAACAATCTCAGAATGACAGTAAAAATTATACATTACACTTTTTCTATAAACCAAAATGCAGCATCATGTGGGGGGGGAACTACAATCACATTTGCTTTTCGATAGGAAATAAGAGGGTAGCTGGGTGCTCTGCGCTGATTAAAATGTTCTTCACATATGGAAAGCATTCAGGACAGTTTCTAAGCTTCCCAAGAACAGATGTCAACTTCAGTTCACCTCAAGGTCAGACCGTTCTCAGAAATCTAAACATTTTTCTTGAAGAAACTGGAAATTGTGGGGAAAGTCCACATTTCAACCTTTTTTTTTAAAAGCCTAATTTACTATGTTAAATTTCATTTAGAAAAAAGACTGAACACTTTAATGGCTTCTTTTGTTCGTATGAACTGATAGGAGAAGCTTCTGCAGTATGAAATCTTTTCATACCTAATTTATTTTTGTCTCAACTAATCGTATCTCTTCTGAAGCAGCTTGTCCAGCAGCTCCAACCATAACCCAAACTGAGTCATGCAGCAGGACAGTGAGCACATCAGTAAATCTGCGTCACAATGACAGAAAAAGAAAATGACGGAGGTCTTGGCATAAGTCAGAGAGAGGACCTCAACCAGGCTGTAGTGCTGTGCTGGTAAACAAAGAAACAAATGGTCAACAGACTTTAATAATAAAAAAAACTTATGCATAAAAGACCTATATAATCTCCCTGTCATGGAGAGCTTTTAAATCGTTAGTGTGAAATTTTTGTTTTTGTTTTAGCATGCAGGCTCAGATTTGTTGAATAAATATCGACAAAGTGTAATATGATCATTTGAAGTTGTATTTATTGTCTTTTCAAACACTAAGAGTCAGAGGTTTTGATTTATTGTATTGTTGCATTAAAACTAAAAACTTGCTTATAAATTACTAATAGACGATTTTAAAAAAGAGCATAGACCTCACATAATGACTCAGTTCGGGTCTTTGAGAAGATCTTTCAGTGCCTTTTTTCAGCTCAGCTGTATTTGACGTGAGTCCTTAGTGAGCAGAGCTGTCAGCTTGTCAGGTTCATGACACCCAGCAGTTGGCTGCTGGTGGAAGCTTCCAGTGTTTGTTTACAACATTGTGAGGGCTTACTCAGCTGTTCAGACCGTCACACTCAAACTACAGCAGGCTGTTTGTCATTCAGCAGCACAACAAGGCAGCGGTGTAATAAAACAAAATACAGTGTTCATGTAACAGGAGTCAACATACTTGTTTTCTTTTTCTCTCTACTCTTTAAAAACAAAGTTAAATGTTTAAGACTTAAAGATGTAAATCAAATCTCATCCTGTTGAAAAAATGAGCCTAAAATCTTGTCACACAGCCTAATCGTGTGTTTCTTACTGGTCCTGTTTCTGTGTTTGTAGGGGATCCCTGCGCAGTGAACATGTGCATCAATGGAGGAACTTGTGTGACTGGGACAGGAACTCCGTTTATCTGCATCTGCCCTGATGGCTTTTCTGGAGATCTCTGCAATGAAACTGAGACCGGTGAGTTTTACTTCTAAAGCCACAGTCTGTTTTTTTTTTTTTTTTTTTTTTTTTTTGTAATATAAATGGCCACAAAGTGTAGCTGAAATTCAAGTGTATTCTCAGAAAGATGGCTGCAAACAAAACTGCTTTATCTCTGTAAACTTGGTGCTCCAGCTTATCCTTGTTAAAGTGCCTGTGACATGCCTATCCTTCAAATTCAAAAAGTCAAAGAAAACATACTTATACTTAAGAAAATATCCCTAATACACATGATTTTACCCATTTTGTCGCATAACTGGCCTATTTTCTTTTGAATTTGTCTCAGCCAAAGTGAAACAGGAAGTGACATCAAAGGGGAACCCTTTAATCAAATAAACTCTCTGGTCTGTTTATTAAAACAAAATAATTTTAACTAACTCTTCTTTGTCTCTCTTTGATAGTGACTAAAAATAATCTAAAGAAACATCAGATTCTTCTCTACAGTCTATGATGTTAGCTGTGGTAACGACACTCTGTTTACATGCTGACATTCCCCTTTGACATCACTTCCTGTTTCTTCAAATGTAAATATCTCAACAACCGTTTATCTCAGCGACGTGAAATTTGTTTTGCAATATTTTATCAATGTTATCTTTCCAAAAATGCATTCATGTTTATTACAGAAATTTGACGTCACAGGCACTTTAAGGATTAGTAACTTTTTTCCCTCATCTAAAAGGGCCATGCAGCCCAAACCCATGTGAAAATGACGGCATCTGTGAGGTGACGAGCCACTCCCGTCGAGGTGACGTCTTCAGCGAGTACGTCTGCAAATGCCAGCCAGGTTTTGAGGGGGTTCACTGCCAGATCAGTAAGTTTGTGCTCCTTTTTTCTAGTAGGTTTGTCAGCAGTGCATCGATGACTGATCAAAATAAAACGATGTATTATGGAAGTGGGGTCATTTTGACATTCCAACTCGTGTGTGTGTGTGTGTTTTAAACAATGTGCACGTGTGTGTTCAAAAATAAAAAGGACAAACTCAATTAATGCAATGGTCAATTTTTTTTTCTTTTTTTTTTTTACTGAATTCATGATATTTGAAAAGTCTTTGCACTTTCCTACTTTAAACTACACCGGTGATCAAATTAAGTCTCACCGTTGCTGATAAACGAGTATTTCTATTTACCTGACGGATGTTCGTTTATCAGCACTCATTGTTCGTATGATGAAATCCTGGTTTATTTTTGTAACTTTACACGTTAATGTGGAGACAGCTGTTGAGAGTTCTGCCCACCAAACAGACAGCTGCTGTTCTCGTTCATACGTCCCTCAGACTGTTTGGTTCAAGCAGGGTCAGCTCGACAAGTAGAAATAACAGTGAGAACATCTGCTTCACTCCTTTTAATGCCTTAAGTCTGACTTAAAAAGACAGATGGAAACTGTTTGCATGAGAAGGCAACACAATAATGTTGTCAAAGAAGGAATATGTAAAGAATTTATTTTAAACTTTTAAAGTACTTGCTTTACATCTATATTGTGTGTTGATTAAAAATACCTTTTTATCCCAGGTGTCCAGGAAGCAGATTTAAGTTCAGAAAAAGGTAATGGTGGAAGTGAAACTTAAAAGATAAATGTCTGCTTTGTCTTGCCGTGTCTTCTTCAGTTCTGTTCTCTGCTGCATGAACAGATAAGGGGATTCAGAAACGCACACATAGGAGGAAGACTCTTATAAAGATTTATTGCTGTCCTTCAAGCCTCAAGCTCCACATGTGTCGTCTGAGCCTATGAAGACGTTTCCAAATTATCATCTATTTTCAACCTGGAGTTCCCAGAGAGAAATTTATGTTGCAGACGCTCTAATTTGAGCTAAAATGCAGCAAAGTTATGTTTGTACTTCTGTTGACCCCCAAACCCAGAAATCCCAGCTAATTATATCTTCTACTTTTACAAGTCTTTTGGCAGCCATGTTTGCATTTCTGTCAAAAAGAGAGTCTTGTATGGAGCAGGCCTTTACACAAATTGGATAATATGACTGGGATCATAATGAGGGGAATTAATTTGATGGTGCTGATTTATGAGAAGCCTCCTGGGGACTGTCGGGTCAGAGAGGCAAACTGTGTGACAGCTGAAGGTGTGTGTGTGTTGGCGGGGGGTTAAAATTAAATTGGAGCATCTGCAACATAAATTGCTTTCTGGGGATTCTGGTTCCAAATGGGTGGTAATTGCTTTTGCTGTTTGTGTGAAACTTAACATGTCTGGCTGTCCGTTTTTTTTTTTCTTTTAAACATAAGTGTGGGGAACCCAGTGAGGCATAATGTAGTGACAGATTCAGCTAATGTCCTCCCACTACTGTCATATTTAAAGGTTTACAGTTTCACACACAAGTGAATACACCTCACATTTTTATTTTTTTGTCTTTTTTTTTTTTATGGGACAACACTGAAGATGTGACACTGATGCAGTGTAAAGTAGTCAGTGTACAGCTTGTATAACTGTAAATTCCATGTCCCCTTAAAATAACTCAACACAGTCTGATAATATATAAATCTTTGGCAAAAAAGTGTTACTGTATGTTGAGACATTTCAGAATAAAATGAGATTTTTTTTCTTTTAGAAATCGTGACCCTTTTGATCAACTGAGGTATTTGAGAAATTATGACAAGAACATTTTTTTAAATGGGGGAAAAAAAAGCAAACTTAAATTTATATATTTTTTTATTAATCCACAAAACAAACTTCTAACAAAAAACTTTGCTGTAAAAACTAGACCTGCTCATTGGTTTACATGTTGCAGGGTAATTTTTAGGTGGTCTTGAGCGATAACTTTTTTTTTTTTTTAAATAAAATGCGTTTAATGTTTTCAGACCAGTTATGAATCCCAAACAAATGTTTACACTAATAAAGGACTTATTAATGCATAATAAAGCATCCAAAGATGAATTGACTGCAAGAATAAATTGTAAATATTTCTGAGTTCTTTTTTTTATTTTTAGTTGTTTTTAAAAATGTATACCACAAGTTGACAGTCTAGAAAGTCGGGCTCCTATAAGACGAGATGTAAAGAAATGCTTTTGCACAGTGCTCCAAAAATAGGTTTAAAATGATTTTAAAGCTGGATTAAAATGGAGAACAGAAAATGGCACAATCGTTTGCTTTTGTTCTAGGAAAGACGTTCAAAACCAGTTTTCATTGTTTATTTGAAATATTTTATTTTTTGATCCCTTTGGGATCTTTGGGGTTGGGGGGCTTTGATTTAGAAAGTGTGTGTGTGTGTGTGTGTGTGTGTGTGCTGTGCATCCCACATAAAGAGCCACACACAGCTCATGATCTCATGCCGACTGTTTTTTTACATCCACACACGGTTCATCCCTCCATGCAAATCTAGCCAACAGAAAGTGGCGGTCTGCGCCGAACACCACAGAACGTCAGCACCGCTTCTGTTGCCGGGCGAAAAAGTGAACATGGAGGCGGAACGGTTTAAGTCTGGCCTATTGACAATGTCACACTTGCTACTCAGGTCTGACTGCAGCAGTTCTGTCCCTTCAAATGGGTTTAAAAGCCTTTTTACAGGTGGCAGGGAAATTAAATGCTTTGAGTGGTTTTAGGAGCGTGTCATGTTTGGAGTTGCACTTGGGTGGGTGGCGAAAGATCAGTGAATCACTTCAGGCCAAAGCAGATGGAAGGAACAAAGAAGGAAGGTGGAGTTCTGATCTTGCTTATAGTCTTGTAAATCCCAGATTTTCAGATCAGTTTAAGACAGTTATTTTTAGTCTGTGGAAATCACTAAATAGTGCGTGTATGAATGTAGTAATGTCACTGTTTTGGGTAGTTTTCAGCTCCTCCCAGGATGTGGTTGTGTGGGCAGACTGGGCTTCATGCCCCCTAAGGAGTTCGGACAGGCTGTGTTTGTATGTTTACGTGCTGTCATGGATCCTGTGGATTTCCTGGTGGTGTGCTTTCATTTCACCATCAGTAAACTCTTTAAATATACGAATTTCCTATAGGTTGTTTTTGTTTCTCTAAAGTCAGAACAGCAAAGTTAACAACTGCAGGTTTTTAAAAGGTTAAATGTTTACAGGCATCTCCACAGTGATGGTAAAAACTCAAAAGTGCATCAAGATATCAAAGCATTTATAAAATCTGCTCATATAACAGTTTTAATATGCAAGCTGTCAATTTCTGCTCTAAATAGCACTGGATTAAAAATGCTTCCATGTCATCAGAAGTTTAATCTGAGAGCCCTGTATATCTCCACAGTAAAAGACAAATCAGTTATTTTAGGTTCTGCTGACACCTCCTGGTGTGCTGCAGCCTGTCCGGTTCACAGACCATAACACAGCTGGAAACTTGCAGAGGTTTATAAATTATATGAAATAAATTACTAAACATACTTTAGCAGAAAACGACTTCAGTGAAATTATTTTCACTGATAAGAAAAGTACTTAAGTCATAAGTTCTCACAGTAATCGGAAAAATAAAAATACTTTACACAAGCTCTAAGAACTGACGTGTTGAATTTAATTAACTACTGTAAACAGGTTCCACTAACCTGCATTGAGTAAACTGCTTTACATATGCTCAACTCTGTTTAGTGAAACCAGTTCACATAACTTGGTTAAGTAAAGTCGATACTTTATTTTATTGATTTTATTTTTTTTAGCATGCATAAACAACTCTGTTCATGAGTTCAGTCATATTTAAAATTGTAACGTTAAAAAGTAAGTAAAAGTGTAAGTTTTGTTTTTTAAATTGAACCAAAAAAAAGTTACGATTAAAACAAAATACTTTTTAAAACTACAAATCAAAGTTACTTAAGTACTGTAACAAAGTAAATGTACTTGGTTACTATATATCTCTGGAAACTTGTGTTATTTTTTTTTTTTTTCAGCCTTATGTTTGAGAACACTGTAATGGTCTGAGATGGCTCATTAATGAACCATTGGAGATGAGTTAATGGTAAATAAAAATGTTTAGTATTTGCTGATGAAAAGTCAAACATCTAGAATAACCAGAACCTCAGTCTTGTTTTGTATAATTTTATGCATCTTGTGAGTCCAGGTCTCAAAGACCAAATAAAACTCCACAGCCACAGTCTTTGTTGGGACAGGAACATAAAGCAGGTTGACGTGTCGGCCCAGATTCTGGATGCAGATCACTACATTTACTGTCTGCTCACCTTGGCTTTGCATTGATTAGATTCAAGTTTCAAGCAAGTTCAGATTGTTAATATTGTGTTGGATTGCTTTACTATCTTAACTT
>JAUBOC010000011.1:3483409-3495748 GCA_032275365.1 Anablepsoides cearensis
CCAGGAGGCATCCTAACCAGATGAACCACCTCAACTGGCTCCTCTGGACGTGGAGGAGCAGCGGCTCTACTCTGAGTTCCTCCTGGATGACTGAGCTTCTATTTCTAAGGGAGAGCCCAGACACCCTGCAGAGGAAACTCATTTCAACTACTTGTATCAGCGATCTTCTACCTTCATAAAACCACTGAAAACCAGACTTTAACCTGAACTTTATCTGAGACCATAAATGAAAATTCTTTCAGTTATGTTCTTTATTTGTTTTCTGTTTACACACTGAGCAGCAGTAGTTAGTCTTGACTGCATCCGTTGGCACTTTTATTACAAAATGTCTTCTGCACCATATAACACCTCATGTAGTAACAAAGCAGCTGAGAAACCCACAGAACAAGTTACCTTCATAAACCTGACTAATAAGTGATTATTTTACACACTGAATAAACTAAAAATATATAAAATAGATTTTTTGTAGCACCTATGGATGTAGTCCTCAGGATTTGCCTATACTGAAATTATGTCCACATCACTCCTGTTTTAGCTGACTTACACTGCCTGCACGTTTGTTCTCATATTGATTTTAAGATTATTTTACTTATTTTTAAAGTTTGAAACACCATGAAACTCAGTTATTTTGATCTTCTGGAAGACCCGGCCCATTGATATTTGTTTTGCAGAGTCAGTACAGTCTTTTAAATCCTGCCTAAACACTAACTTTACACTGGCTTTTGATTAAAAATCGGTTTGAGTTCCATCAGGACTTTTCCGTTTTGTTATTTTTTTGTTTTAGTTTTATTCTTAAACTTTTTTTTAAATTTATCTGTTTTTTCATCTGTTTTGTTGTTGCATCTCTTGATTGTGAAGCACTTTGATCAACATTCTTGTTTATAAATGTGCTCTAATATATAAAATTGACTTTGACATAGACAGCCTAATTATCAATTGGCAGCAACTTTAACATTTTGTTTTATTTTTATATTTTACATTAATTAAAACAGTTTATGTCAAAACTTTGGGCTTTAGAAAAGAAGACTGATGTCTGGAGTTCCTGTCAGTAGCTGCATACTGATACTTTTCAAATGTGATCCAGAATTTATTAGATGCACCTGCTTTTTTTTCTGTTTGCTTGTTTTGTTTTTGTTTAATAAGGTCCAGATTATCTCCACTTTTGCTCATAGATGTACACTTGTTCTCCAGACTTTTACACTTTCAAAACAATGGAAAACATTTAACTTTGTACCCCGTTCTTGTCACAGATAAAGTTGAAATTACTTTTAAGATTTTAGCATAAATTTAAACTATATTCTGAGAGTCTATAAAGAAGTTAATAGAGAATATAAACAGGATAAACACAATATCCTTTTTCGTTGTCATTTCTTTGACATCCTACACTTCAGAACAGAACTGAGAAATCCAGAGTTTAACTGCAAACCTTATTAAATCAACAAATGAAGTGAATCAAAGTGACCTGTCACATGGAAAAACAAGCAGCTCAATTACATTGCTTAAAATGTTTGCAATAATTGCATTTTGTCACAATATAATTACAAATACCTTAGGAAACTTGAATGTTATATAGTCTTGAAGATTCTTTTGAAACTGTTTTTTGAGTAGTGGCAACTAAAAACATATTTTGAGCAAAAGAACTGTCAAATTTTAATATTTTTCCTGTGAGCTAGCAAAACTTTGTTTCATTCCAGCTGGTAAATCCTAATTTTCAAATATTCTTTGAGGTTTCTTCTTTATAATTACATTTAAAAAAAATCCTCATCAGGATAACCTAAAAGGATTCACACTAAATAATTCTAGGTTATCCTGATTAAAGACAAATCAATCGCATCAGGATGATCCAGGTATCAGATTGTAGCTTGAAAAACCAGGAATCTGAAAATGCGATGAGGTCATTTTGACCAAATTTGACTTTGACTCCTCATTTTGATGTGATGGGTCACATATTTTCTCTCAAATCAAATTTCAACATGTTTGAACTGTGGTCTGAGGGTGAAATTAAACCAAATAAGTCAAATAACAAATCCAAATGTAAAATCTCACCCAGTTATGTTTTGCATTACGCTGCTTCTCTCATCAGAGTGAGTGAAAGTTGGCTCTTCTTCAGACAAATTTGAGAATATTGATCTTATTTGTGAACCAGAAACATGAGAATTTCTCCTTTGTGAGCCGCTATGACGTAAAGCAGAAGGTCATTTTGTGGAAAGGAAAGCTGGTGGGGGAGGGTTAGGAGACAACAGGAGGCTGTGAGTTAACCGCCTCTGCTTTGAGCAAACCACAAATGATGATCCAGATCCGAGTTTTCTCTCATTAGATGACTATCCTCTCTAAACTGTGACTATAATGCCATAAAGCTTCACACGCTCGTCCATCCTCAGCTGAAGCGCAAACGTTTACGACCTCACAGGAACGTCAAACAGTTATTCAGCCTCAAAGATTTACGTCTCTTTGCTGGGTGAGGTGTCTCTTCTAACATCCTCTGACTTTTTTTCTCTCAGGCGAAATATGAGAAAGTCTGGCAATTATCTGACTCAACCATTGTGGTATGAAAAAAAAATACTTCAGGAATAAATGGCTCCCCTTAAAACTGAATGTCTAAATCGTGGGATCTTTTGATTTAATTTACCCTTCATTCAGATGAATCTAAGAAGGCTGAGATGTGTTGAGAGAATAACGTAACAAAGCTACACTCACAGCTCTGTGCGGGGGGAAAAAAACAAGGAAGGTCTCAACTTAATGGCTAAAACTAATAGAAAAATATAGACTGGAATACATTTCTACTATATACAAAGATCCAAACTACATAAAACAGTCACTGTCAGCTTGACAGACCAATTGAACAGAACAGAATACATCTCTATCAGGAATCAATAACTTAAATGATGAAAAGAGCCATGATTGATTGTTGACACTACAGCCCACATAGCACTGCACACTTACCAAAATGTAATAAAACTGCCTTTTTAAACATGTGTATGTATATAATTGTTTAATAAACCAACATACAGTGCAGTAACTTAACATATTTCATGTTTAAATGCATCTAAAACAGTGAAGTCCTGATTTTTTGCAGGGTTACGTTCTTAGAGTTCCTGCGAATCGTGAAAAACTTGAATATTGGATGTAGTTGTTTGGGGTGGCATCTACTTTGGTAAGAACCAAACAAAAACACACAAGAGCTAAACTGTTAGCAGCTACACACAATCACTACTGTTAAAAGGTGGAACATGCTGCAATCCGGGCGGAGCGTGGGCACATATGTCACATATTGAATTGTGTTTTTTTTTGTTAATCTAACTGAATTTTCAATATTTTTGTTACAAAATTAGAGAATATTGTATTGACTTTCCTAACTGACTTTAGCGAGCTGTAGTGCAATGGCATAAAACGCCTTGAGTGCAAACTCCTCTGTGGTTCTGATACAAAGTTGTTTATGTGCTGTGACTTTAGTGAAATTCTCATATTTAGCTTTGTGCAACATGCTGTACTGGTGACTTGTATTAAAATCATCCTCGTCAGACAGCGTCTTTAAGTCTTTGAAATTTTATTTATTTATTTATTTATTTATTTATTTATTTATTTATTTATTTATTTATTTATTTAGGGTCCCCATTAGTTTCTACCAGAGACTATTCTTCCTGGGGCCCAACAACAAATAACACATTAAAACAAAATCACACTTCAGAAAAAACAGTAAAATTAAAACAAAAACAAAAAAGGCCGATCAAACCTCAACAAAGAACATCCACAAGAAGATCTTAAAAACAAAGATTACTCTCATAAAATTCTTTCCACACCTTATGGAGGATTCAGATGAAGCACAATAAAGTCATTAATAAATTAATTAATGACTTTATTGTGTTGAATAGTTTACCTCTAATTTCACCTGAAAACATGATATAATCTGTCCAGTTTTCTTTCCTCCATAAATGTCTCTTCCTCACTGGTAGAGAAGACGTGTGCGAGGTGCATCTGCGTTGAAGGAAAATTTGTCATTATAACCAATTCTATTCCAATGTTTATCTAAGGGCTGCTTTGAGTGCTTTAAATTAAATTTAAATTAAATTTAATTAAATTTAAATTAAATTTTTAAAGTGCTCCTCTTATAAGGTGTGATTGATAAAAAACATCACACATGCACTTAAAAAAACACGTAGCAGACACACAATTTCAGTCCATGAATAATTGCTGTCTGAGAAGCAGGAGGAACTGGTTTGTGTTCATTGATGAGCATTACTACATGTAGAAACGGTCTTCTAGTTCTGGATTTAATAGATCTGTAGATCAGAGGGTAACATTTGGAACAGATGATGATCAGGGTGGGAACGGCCCTTGATGAGGATGATGTCGTCTCTGGAGAGAGCACGACTGTTTGCAATCACTTTAAAGGAGGGGAGAGGACAGTTATTTTTCAAGTCTTTTTTGACTCTTTGAAGAGACTTTTCTGTCAGCTGCTGAACATCTGAGTCAAGATGTTGGCCGACAGCTTCCCCCTCAGATTCTTCCTGAGGAAACGCAGGAGCTGCTGAGCCTTTTTGATGACAGCTGAGGTGTCTGTAGACTGGATGAGATTATTGGTGATGTGAACACCCAGGAATCTGAATGACTCCACTCTCCACGTGCTGTTCTATGATGATCAGATTCTTGGGATTTATAAAAAGATATTTTGACTTCAGTGTTCGGCACAAGGTTAGCAACACAACACAGCTTTGAGTCGTTGCACCTCTCATCTGTACGCAAACATGAAATGACTGATGTTTCAGAGCTGTTTGAAAAGTGATGCAGATAGCACCGTCTGTGGATCTGTTGGTCCTTTATGCAAACAACCGTGTAAGAAGGAAGAAAAGTTTTTACGTATTTGAGCACTAAGATTTTAAAAGCGTTTTTGGAGCGAGAGCTATTGTTTTATAGTCTGCAAGGCTGTTTGTAGATGACTGGGGGAGAGTTGGTTTGATATTCGATGGTGATAAACTGAAGATAGAGGTGAGAACAGAATGGATCAATTGTTACTCATTGCATTGAAATCTCCAAAACCTATTTTCAAAGAAAGGCTGTAATGTATCTGGCACTTTGATTATTCCTTTGTCTGAGATAGTGTGACTTTGTTTTGATGTTTTCCTTAATTTCTTTAACACAGCATTTGAGTTATTTGTCCAAAGTGTGTATCAGTTTAAGAAAGTTCATTATCACTGAGGTGTAGGCAGACAGTGGACCTTTGACCTGACCCAGTGATTCAGCTGTGTGCTTTGATCATGTAGACAAAGGTGAACTGCTGATCTAATGTCAAACACTTCACTGAGTCATTCAGCACAGTTTAAAACATCAGCCCGGTACATCACAAAACTAAGCCAGGGATCGTGGGTTTGAGTCCCATCTGGGGTGCTCAGCAAAGTGGCGCAGCGGAAGCGTGCTGGGCCCATAACCCAGAGGTCGATGGATCGAAACCATCCTCTGCTAAGCAAGCTTTTATACCATTGATTAAAATGCCAGTCATTTATTACACTTGAACTTTGTACAATATTTTTACATTAGAAACACTACTCTCACTTTACTTCACAGCTCTCAAAATACTTTCCACCACCAAATGCAAAGCCTTACACTCATCATCACTCCTTTTCAAAATGTTTACGTCTCACAGGAAAATAGATCACAATTAAAAGTCAGATGAGCGTCTTCAAGACTGAACTTTCTTATATTAGTCAGCTGTATTATCCACTGTGCTAAAAGCCTGTCTTTAAATATCTTCTTCACTCTTGCACATCAGCAGACATACAGAAGTACTTTAAATCTGGAAAATCACTTAACTCTACGTCACATCTCCGCTTCGGTTCATGGTAGAACAAAATATGAGGTTGGGTTCATCACTCAACCATTTATGTGGAAACATGCAGAAAAGGTTTCAGTCAACTCTTTCAATAATCTTTTAATAGAAAGTCTCAGTGATACAGGCTGGAAACCTTCACCTCTATCAAGTATCTTTGAGGTCATTTGGAAAGCTCTTCTCATTTCAAACATTTGATGTTCATTCAAATGAACATAAAAAACTTGTGTTTTAATTTTTATTAGTATAAATGACTGTGGAACTGTTTTCGAAGAAAAGTCAAGGCTGTATTGTAGCTGGTAGGCAGACAATACTTCCTTTGTTGGAGACAGTGAGAGGCTTCATTTCTTGTCCACAACATTTGAATTTTTTGTCCAAAGTGTGTATCGGCCCCCACATACTCGGGCGTACTTCGGTATCAGCTTAGTATCAGCTAATACTTAGTATCAGCTAAATAATTTCCATTATCCCTGGAAGTCAGTGAATTTCTGACCTGACTCAATGAGTTGAGGCTTTTGTGTTTTACCCAAATAAAAGTTTATTGCTCTGCTTTGTGCTTCTTTTGTAGCTCAGCCGCCTGGTTGTCTGAGCAATGAAGCTGTTGCATCTTATAAGTGTTCTTGATGCCACAAGATAGTTATAATTTTTCAGATGGTAGGAGGTTAAACAGCTTGTGGGCAGTGTGAAAGGAATTTCTCACAATATTTGCATTTCTCCATAAAAATGACTCTAAGGAGGGGAGAGAGACTCTCTCATCTACTCTCACCACAGAAGGCAGGGTTTCCATCCAGCAGGGTTTAAATCCATGCTGTAGTTGTTGGACCAAAAAGTAAAGCAGGCCCTCAACTGTGAGCACAGAGAGGGAGATTATAACATGCTTTAGTCTCCTGAGGAAAAGTATCCTTTGTTAAGTTTTCTTGGCCAGCTGTGTGTTGGTGAGTGTTACTGTACTTGGCCAAGAAAGTGTTGGAGAGATCTTCAGTATTGTTGATTCTCCAACATTTTCTTCCTCTCCATAGTAGAACCATTGATTTGTGGGGTGGGAAATCAGCCATTACAAAAAAAAAAAATCCACAATGGACTATAGGCTGTTTGGACTGGAACCCAAAAGTTGAAGCCGAAAGATGACCAGCTTTCCTGTTGGCTGGCTCCAACAAGTTTCAAGTTTCACCCCATCCATGGGAAAGAACAGGGCAGTGCACATACTACAAAATAAAACTTCACCCCAGATAATATTTGTCAGGTCTTAATGAATTCTGATCATGCAATCCTTACCTTGCTGCTGTATCTTCAAATATATATTTTTTCTAATATGTTGTATGCTGTAATTAGTTTTTTCATGCTCAAAATAAAAGGTCTTTTATGGTTGTATCCTGAGGAGTTGGTGGGATTTAAAATCCCAACATCTCTATTCTGCCGACTGGTTCTAAAAGTACAACATGGCAGCGTATGTAATATACTTCCTACTGGCTTCAGTTGCCTCCATAACATGTGTCAAACTCAAGACCTGGGGGCCAAATGTGGGCCCCACAGCTTTTTATGTGACCATCAAGAGCTTCAAAGATGTATTAATGCCTTAAAATAATGCTGCATTAAAGACATCTTTGACCATAAACTACATCTCCCAAAATGCATGTTGATTATTTTACTTGCAGAATGATGCCATCCCACCACTACATGAAGCTGCACAGGGTTACAGCAAAATTCTCACTTAAAAGTCATAAATTTAAATTGGAATGACCCTTACAGTTGGAATTCCCTGTCAGAAAGTGGGAGCATTCAGAATTCAAGGTGGCAGCTGCTCACCACAACTCAACAGTGAGTAAAACTCTTTTTCTTTTAATAGTCAAAAAGAAAAAATAAGTAAGTCCCCTGGATGGGTTCTTCTTCAGAGGACCTACTTATTTTTTCTTTTTGATTTTTCTACCTGGATTACTGAGATGCATCAGGATACTTTTAATGTTATTTCTGTTTTTTAAATTTCACATTAGTCAGTTGTACATTTCAGTGTTTATAAAACATATTAAAACGCTGTTTCTATGCAGGAAATACCATGTAGAGCTCAGTTATTGTTTGTTAGCGGTGCTAAGCTGTAGCAATGAGTCGAGGAATGAGCATCTAGTGTTTAGTCGAAGTTAAACACGAAAAGTTAAAGTTAATTACAACTGGCCATTTGAATGCAACCATGCAGTAGACCGCACTAGGGTAAAATGCAAAAAGTAGGGAAATTTTGGCAATTCAATACTAACAATCAATATATTGACATATCGTTTTCCACATGAATGTACACAAAGGATTGTTAAAAACTCAGGCAATAATTTAAACAGATTTCTAAAAGAAAATGCAGAAAGGAAGTTTGGCAAAAGTGGGTCCATCACGTCACTATCGTGTGTGGCCTGGACACACATAAATGTCTTAATTTGTTTATTTTTACACTTCTGTTTAACTTTAGCTTTAACTTCACAAATTAGCTCGACAAAAAAAAAAAAAAAAAAACGCCACCCACAATGTCGAGCTCTTAGCTGCCTCCCTCCTCGCCTGGACTGGAGCGTGTCGAGTGAAATTAACAGAAACAGCAGAAAACTATGTCCACAAATAACCCTCCTGTCTTCTTACAAAGCCAGTTTACAGCTGGGGCACTGAGGACAAATCTATCTTTTTTAACAAGACATGCTTACAGTTCACAGGGCTTGCCAGACACTCAAAATATCCAAAGTTTTCATAACGCAAACGAGTAGGACCTTTGTTTTCTGTCCAACGACATGTCTGCTTTAAGAGTCTCTTAGTCTCTTAGTCGATCATGGGATTGTAACTCAGTTTTAAACAGACAGAAAACATTTGGCCACTTTACTTGCAGATACTTACCAACCACTTACATGTGGTTGTAATTAATCCTTATATACTGTTTGTAAATAATGTCATTATATGGGCTTAGTCAGTTTTGACCTGTATTATAAATGTCTATACAGAATCTTGAATGACAGATGTAGTCAGACCTTCTACATAGTTTATCTGACATTAATAGATTAATCCTTGATCAGTGCTTCAGAGAGCAGGGAGAGTGCACTTTATAGGGTTTTATGCTATTTGTTTTGGAGAAAAGCTTCTAATTTTGTACATCTGCTCTGTTTTACCCTGAACATGAAGCCACAACTTCAACGATTTAATTTTTTTTTATTTAATGTGAAAATTAGAATTACATTTTGGAACTGTTGTGAGATTTATTACATTTCTATTAAAAATGTTTATACACGGCTTTATCATAAAAAAAGCCTCCTAAATAGATTATGAAATGTGGGAAGTAGTCAGTCTTGTTAAACACTGAATCATCCAAATTGTGTTTTCCACTCCTGCCTGAAACTTGGCTTGGAATTGGATAACCAGCGTACAACATTGTTTGTGAACAGAAAGGTCAGAGGTTTGCTGCCTACTCCATTTCCCCAGAGTCATCTTCATCAGCAGGGCTGTAATCAGTTTTCCTCCATGTCTTCCTGCTCTGACACTTCCTCTTCCATCTGCTTCCTCACCTTGGACAATCCGATCCAGGGTTGAGGCCATAACCTCGCGTACTGAAATGACATCTCAGGTGCTTTTATAACCTAGTGAAGCGATGGAGGGGTTCATAATTTTCCTTTGTTGCTCTCACACGAACAAGACATTAAAATTAATTTTAATCAATGTGGATTAAAATTGGCACATTTTAAGATGTTTTGGGTCAGGGTGCCTTAGCAGTGTAGTGGTTAGAGCTGTTGCCTCTCATTTTGGGGGCTTTCTGAATTACGTTTGCATGCTCTCCCCATGCACAAGTGGGTTTTCAACAGGTGCTCCAGTTTTGTCCCACAGACCAAATACTGTGAGGTTGGGTAGTAGGACCCATGGTTCAGACAGATGAGGACTCAAAGGATGAACGTAAAATAATTTACGAAATTTTTAAAAAGCTGACGGTGCTGCAAAACCTACAGAAATGCAAAAAGTGAGGACCAGTACGCAATGTAACAAAAAAATAAAAACCCTCCAGGATCCTGACAAATACATGCATATTCTGTTCAACACTAACTCTAAACTAAAATGTGTCCCTATGATGGGTTTGCAGCCTCTCCTACACTGACTGCTGGAGACAGACACCAGCTCTCCACAACCTGAAAAGGAAACAGGAGTAAAGAAAATGGATGGATGTTTTGGGTAACTTTAGGGAAAAGTAATCAAATTTCAGACTGTTTGTAAGGGTTAAATATAAATATTAAATCTCAAATTGTTAGTGTTTTTAAACTACATCTTTGCAAAAATAAGGCTGTCAGAATAAAATGTTCTTTCTTGTTCAGCTCTTGGTTAATTATATTCTAGCCTGGTAAAAACCAGCTCCTTAATCTGCGCTTTGCTTTGTATAGGATCTGGACTCTCAGCTATTGAAAAATGATGTCTTGCTGGAGGCGTGGACTCTGTTGAAGTTTAAAATGATTGGATCTGATTTCACCCAATCACTAACGTTTGGCTGTGATGCATGCAGTGCACCAGCTGGATTGTGAAGGAAGCTAAGCTAAGAAGCTAACCCGAAATTGTGTGCGCTGTAAACAGAAGTACAGAGCAGAACTAGATGACTGTAAAATGATGCTGCAGGCTTTGTGGAAGTCAACATTACTGAATGGCTTCAGTCACTTTCTCACCCAAATTAAACCACAGACAGACTGAAACAGTGCAGACAATAAACATCATTGTTCACAACTCCTCCTGTTTGCTGATTGGCCCGGTTGAACTTCTAGAGAAATCCCAGACAAAGCAGAGGAGGGAGATTAGAACCAAGCAGAATTACGTAGGAAGGCAAGGGCCAAGTTAGCTTAATTCGTACTTTGGATTATCAGGCCAACGTTAATTTTCTGTCAAACTGCATGCTGCTCTTGCTCGATGATGATGAATCAAAAATAAAAACATGCAATTGCTCTATTAGCTGTGTATTTCTGTGGACATTAGGAGACAGAGTTGTCTTTTGATTCTCTGTGCTGTTTAAGAGGCCATTATTATTGAAGGTGTGATAAACCACTGCTGGGTCATCAGCAAACCTAATGAGTTGATTTGTGCTGAATTTAGCAGAACAATCATGTGTCAGCAAAGTAAAAAGCACTGAACACTCATTCTTGGGCTCGGTTTGATTGTTAGAATGCCAACATGCACTGACTTTAGCTTTCTACTCACAGAGGGAGGTTTGAAAACTACACAAATAGTACTAAAAGCTTTACCATGGTAATGTACGTGAATTAATCTCAAATATGCAGCAACTTTCTGCTTCTAATAAACAATACAACAGCAGAAAAGTATTTTTGACCAGCATGTGCCTTAACTAGGCCTAATATTTAATTATTACTTTGTTTTAGACTAGAAGTCTGACTCCAGGACATCTTTTTTCTCAAACACTCCCATAAGCCAACACATACCACAAGTCAGCTGAAATAAGGCCTGGCTGTTTCACTGACAGGATGGCAGCAGAGGCCTGACCACAGAGGGAAGCATAGCGTGCAGTACACACGGACCTTTTGTTTGCAGGATCCTGTGTGCTGTGTGGTTTTCTCGGGGTGGGAGAGATGGATGCCATGTAAGACGATAACATTTTTAAAGAGCTCTGGAGCGGCGCCAGTGTCAGGAGGGCACCTCTCAGCTGCGCCGTGATAACCAACCTTCACTCGCGCTGAATGGCATGTTTGGCAGCAGCACATTCTCACGAGCCCCAGCGGAGAAGCCAAATTGCTCTTGTTTCCAGCATGTCTGCTGTTATTACAGCTAACGACTGAAATATGGCTCCGGGGTTTGATGTGTTACTTGAGGCCACAGCAAAGCGAGGCCGTGGAATATGCTCTGTACCAGCCTTGACATACCAGCAGTCCAGATGCTGGGAGCTTCTGTCAGAGCAGCGAACAGGATGCTTTTTACTCTTCTGAGGGTTTTTTTTTTTTGCTTTGTGTAGGTGTGTAGGTGTGTGTATGTTTCTGTGTTACCTTGTCTCATGTGCAATAAATCCAGAGCTTAAAATGACAAATCTAAATGTTTGCTGGAAAGACATGCCTCTTGTGTATCGTCAGGGTCAGGACACTGTTTTTTTTTTGTCAGGAAGAGGAAAAAGCTATAAAGTACACCTGCAGTGTCATGATGACTTTCCATTGCTGTGAAATTTACTGTCATTATTTGTCCATGAAAAAGTATATATGCACATACAGTCAGGTCCATAAATATTGAGACAGAAAATAACGGGACAAAATAACAACCATAAATCAAACTTTCACTGTTAAATATTTGGTTGTAAATTCCTTGCAGGTATTTCCAGCCTGAACACAAGAAACATCAGCAGACGTTGGAGTTCATCCCTGGTGATTCTCAGCCATTAGACTGCAACTGTCTTCACTTCCTGCACGTCCTTGGGACGTTTTCTCTTCAGTTTTCTCTTCAGCAAGCAGAGGTGTCAAGTAACTAAGTACAAATACTTTGTTACTTTACTTAAGTAGAAATTTTGGTTATTTATACTTTAG
>JAUBOC010000011.1:3513494-3528070 GCA_032275365.1 Anablepsoides cearensis
TAACAACTAAAGGGGACATAGATACTTTATTATGGTATAGTATTTAAATATATGCCTGAGAAACACATAATATTGCCACTTTAAAATTGTTTCCTGGATGTATTCAGCTTCAAACATAATAAATTTGTAGTTGAAAATTTATTTATTTATTTGTTTTCTTTACAGAGATTACAGAGATTTGCAGATCGAAGTGCAATATTCTGAAACTGAGTTGTAAAAAAATTACCCAAAAGCCAATAATAGGACTAATAAATAAAATAATAAATCCTGTTTAAAATAATTGTGTAAAATGAGTAAAACATGCCATATTTTCCTATTTAATTTCAACATTTAAAATTTTGTTTTTCTGTCCTAGTTCTATTAATTAGGCAAATGAAGTATATTTTAATTAAATATGTACTTCCTACTTAAAGTGTAAAGTATGTATACGTCCAAAAGAGGCTTCCAGGCTTAAGTAGACTACTTTTATTGTGTTAAATCAGGCAAATAAATTGTAGTAAGACTAATAACTTGTTCAGTAGTGTGTTTTTATTGAGCCAAATCAACAATTTGGATATAAAAAAAACAAGTAAATAAAAAAAGTTACAAAATTAGTAAAGCTCTAAATGTCATTAATTTGTTTTTCATCATTAAAGATGTCATTATTCATTACAGTTTTATTTTGTATCATTAACACTTTTGGGGATACTTAACCTGAGTTACAGTCAGTGAGTCTGCAATAGATAAATCAGCAAATATTTAAATACATGTGACCCATCATATCGAAATGTGGATTAAGTCAAAATTGGTCTAAATGACCTATACATGTTCAGATTCCTGGCTACTTTTAGACCTAATCCTCGTTTCGATGCGATGGGTCACATATTATTCAGTAGAAACTCATCCAACTCTGTTCCAGTGAGATTTCAGCAACTATGTGTGACTATATTTTTTGTACAAAGACAGTTAGTGAAAGATTTTACAAATCACAGCTCCAAATTTACTAGCAAATCTTTTTAATTATAATAATTTCTAAAATCAGATCCTAATCAGAGACATGATGGCATCATAATGGCAGTAAACCTACCAGGTCCAAGCTTGCAGGTGTAGGGGAGGTGGTAGTTGCAGGGCACATCGTTCCACTGCCCACCCTCATGTAAGATCAGCACCACACAGTCCTCTCCAGAGTTGAAGTAGTTGTCTGGCTGGTTGGGCCTCCAGTTCACAAAGGACTGATCAGAGCCACAAACAGGTAAACGTAGTCGATCAGTAACTTTGATGTGAAATAAAAGAACCAATGAGCATCGATCTCCAACCGAACTCACCAGAGGACTTCCGTCTGTCCATTTGAACTCATTCTGGATGTCCTGGTCACTAAGTCCAATCCACTGGTAGTCCGGACTGCTGGCTGTAAAGAACATGTAAAACATGTTTGGTACCTCTGTAACATCACATGATTGCTCGTTTTAACTCCAACAGTTACTCACAGCTGACAAACTCCTGCTCTTCCAGGGAGTGGATGCTGACCAGGTGAGCGTTGATATCTCGACAGCGTTGCTCGGCCTCAGACCAGGTGTGTCTGTCCTCAGTCAGGTAGTAACAGCTGCCTTGGAACAACCTCCAGCCTTCAGGGCAGTCCTGCGGGGCTGCGCACATTTGAGAGAACAATAAAACATCTACAGACGTATTGAGTTTTCTCTACTCGTTCCGTCGTTAAAGTCATCACGTTGCACTTCGGTGACTCACAGGTGGAGCAGTTTTCACCGGTGAAGCCCCCTGGACACAGACACACGGCACGTTCTCCCTGCACAGAGCAGGACCCGGCGCCGCAGGGGTTTGGATCGCAAGGGTCTGACACTAGAAAAGGGACACATTATGTTTGATGATTAGTTTGATTTGACTAGAACTGATAAAATAATGTGGTGAATTAAAAAGAGACACTAACCGTCTTCAACTTCAGGCTGCTCAACAACTGCAGGGGTTATTAATGACACGGATGGTGCTGTGGTTTGGGAGGTATAGCTTGTATCTGGAGTCACTGCATCATATGGTTTGTAGGTCATCAATCCAGCTGGTGTTTCATGAGGGACTCCAGTTCCAGATGTTTGCAACGAGCCGCTGAATCCGCTGACCCCTGAACCACTACCTTCACCACTCATCACCACCACACCACGACCGTGCTCCGGTTGTGGGGTGGATCCGCTTATTTCGATCATCTCATCGTCTATTATTAGAATGACATCAGGGTGAGGATGGAAGGGGTCTCCAGAGGCAGAACCGCTGCCTGAAGCACCAGAGGGGAACCCACTGGGGAGACCACTGTGGTACCCCGATCCAGAGGGCTGATATCCAGACAGTTCTTGGTTCCCAGACAGCTGCTCGGTCAAGTCGATGCCACTGTGGTCGATGAATGAAATGCCAGAGAACTCGCCGGACCCTGAACCAGACACGTGTCCTGATCCGGAAGCACTGGATTCCATAAAGTCCCCGCTGATAATGAGACCCCCCCGACCAAACTCCTGCTCGGTGAGGTTTTGGTGGGTTTTTGACACCTCGACCATCTCTCTGTTCACCATGATGATCCCAGAGGCTTCACCGCTGCCGCTGACGTCCCCACTTCCACTGCTGAAACCAGATGCTGATATACTGAAGCCAGATCCAGATCCAACTCCAGATCCAAGTCCAGACCCAGATCCAAATCCAGATCCAGGTCCAGGTCCAGATCCAGATCCAAATCCAGATCCAGATCTAGGTCCAGATCCAGATCCAGATCCAGATCCAGATCCAGATCCAGATCCAGATCCAGATCCAGATGCAGATCCAGATGCACTACCCAAATCTCCAGATGTGAACAGATCAACACTTCCCTCCTCCAGCTGCTCTGGACTCCCAGAGGCAGACTGTCCTCCAGAGAACACATCAGTGTGTCCACTAAAGACGATGTCCTGTCCTGACCCGGACCCATCCCTACTGGAACTGGTGGAGGTGGACTCTCCGGAGGGCTCCCCGCTAGCTGAATGATCAGCTGAACCAGATCCGGACACATCAGTTGGGACAGGGACTCTCTCTGCAGGAACTAAAAATATAAAGAAAATATGAACTATTTTGCAGAGGTGTCCTCAAATAAAACATTATTTATGAAGCACAAATTAGATTTCACTGTTGGGTTTAACAAGAAATTATTTTATACTTGTGGATTTGTTGCGGTTACTAAGAAACAGAATTTAAGTCCCCTAGATGTCAGTAAATGTTTAAATTATTATTTTGCCTGTTGAAAAACTAAAATTGTAATGTTTTTGGTAATAAATCAATATATCCACTGTTATGAGTGTGGATAAATCTTATTAAAATTATTGAATTATTAGTATAAATAGCACATTTTTGTCCAAATTACATCCAGCCTTTAACAAAACAGCCCAAGCCTTATAAGGGATTTATCACAATCAGCAGATTTGAAACTTACAGTATGTATTTGATCTATGGCTTGTTACTTTAAACTACAAGCCTTTTATAATGACCCTACCGAGATGTAAAAAAGTGTTATTTTATTGTAACTACTTCAACATAAAAAAACATCCAGCTTGATTATTTTAAACCTGTGACAGAAAAAGCACAGGTCATATCAGAGTTTGATGGTTTCCAGGTGTCTCACCTGTAGGAGCAACATGTTGAGTCGGAACAGTTGCTTCCTGGATAAATTCTTCTGTGATAGTTACAGCTTCTTCTGTTTGATTGTAGACCTCTATGGTAGCTGTATTTAAAAACAAATCAAATAAGAAACAAAATCAACCAACTTTACACACACATCTGTATGTATTGGAAAGATAAACATCTCTGATTTCACTCAGGATTTTTACCAGCAGGAGAAATGGGATCAGTACTGGCTTCTGTAGGCTGCACAAATGTTTTTTCCAGGTAATCAATGGCTTCTTTTTCTATTTCAACATCAAAACCTTCAGCTAAAAGACAAAGAGAAAATATTATTTTAAAAAGTAGAGTTATTTTTATCTAAACATCGCAAAACTAAGATATTTAAATTAATACAGTTTGGATGATAACGCCTTTTTATTTGTACAAAATTAACAACTAACCTGTTCTGCTATTTGCTTCTTGGTTAATTGTTTCAACAACAAAGTATTAATTTTCTGGCAGGCTGATTTAAAAACAGACATCCTGTTAAGTTCAAAATACGGGAGTTGTGACATTACACAAACATCGCCCAGTGAATATAAGAAAATATGACCTGTAACATCTATCATTTTTTAACCCTAAAATATTTTAATTATGAATTTTCATTTCTATTCTGAAAAGTATAAGAAAACATGTCAAACATGTTTCCATCTATCAATATCTTTGCATGAATCCAGAGATAAATACCTTCTTTAATATGTTTTTTCCATCTTCTGATTATTTTAGGGAAAATAAAGTGTACCCCATTTAGACTGTCAGAAACACACCAATGTCACGACATAGCAGACAGGTGTGGGCCAAGCTGGCCCTGCTGTCTGACAGCTGGCATGCCAAGTGGTTTGTCAACCGGATGTGGGCCAGGTTTGGCAATGATGGCACTGTTTTAAGATAGCATGCCTTAACTGGCCCAGTTGTGATTTGGTGTATGTGGCGCTAGTCCATACAAGGACCATATTAGTGCACTGCGTGGGCCAAAACTGGGCCAGACAAATGAGATTGTGGTGCTGTATCATATAGATGAGTTTATGGAATAATAAATAAACAGCCCCTGATGTTATTCTAACCTCTAAAACAGTAGGCGTCGTAACGTGAGTCCTCATCAGGAAACCCTGTCTGGTTGGAGAAGGCGTAGATGATGTGGACCCCAGCTTGGCCACCTCCACAGTAAGGCTTGGGGGTGGTAATGGGGTAGCGGACACTCCGGTCCATCAGCCAGCCTGGGCGGCACTTGTCCAGCCCCTGTTTCCAGGCTGCGTACAGCTGCCCAGGGGTGGCCAGGGTTGTGTTGAGTTTCTGACAGTGCTGAACTGCCTCGTCGTAGGAGAAGCTGTCAAAGTCGCTGGTGAAGAAGACCTCACCTGTTGAGCAGAACGATGCACATGAATATTCAGTAGAATTTAGATGCAAGGACAGTTTATTTGGGGTCAGTAGATGGATTTTCAGATACCCCTTTACTTTGAGAGGGCTCACCTTTTAGACGTTCCACATAACAAAACACATCGTAGCGTTCACTCGCTGGTCTAAAGCCGTAGGATCTCACTCCTGGAAGGGTTAGCAGATTACCAGCACAGTTGTCTCTGGGTGACACAATTGGATACCTGAGCACAAGACAAATGGTGACGAATGGTTATATTTTTAGAGATTTTAAACCTTTAAGCTGTTAAATAGTAAATTTATACCAACCCGTTTAGGTTATCATGTCATGATTGATGTTTTTCATGGTTCATTTTGTTAGAATTCTTCTATTTCATTGTTTGGTCATCTTGTGTCTTTTTTCCTCATTTCCTGTTAGTTTTCTCTATTTCCTGTGTCATATTATCCTCAGTATAGTCTGTAATCACTCAGGTGCTTCCACTCCCAATCATATTCAATTGTATTTAACCAGTGTCATGTCTTCATTGCCTGGTTGGATCATTGCCCTTTTTATGCTCCAAGCCTTAATCATGCCATTGTTTAAGTTTTGTCTTTTGCTGCCACACCAGCCTTTTTCTTTTGTTATTTAATAAACCAATTTTTTGTTTTATTTCACTTTCAAGCCATCATAGCTGCCTGCATCATGGGTTCCTCCATACAACAAATCGTTACACAATAACAGATATAATTCTGCTGACTGAATGGGAGTAAGAACTGTATAAAAGCTCACCGCACTGTTTGGTCGCGCAGCCAGCCGGCGTCACACTGGTGTAGGCCTTGCTCAAAGGCTGCCTGAAGCTGCAGGTGGCTGGCGATGACTGCTCCGATGCTTTGACAAGCCTGGTGAGCCTCAAGAAAGGTCAGAGTGTACCGACCAGTGATGGGTCGGTAGTGGAACACCACACCTGGGACAAAAAGAACAAAGATAGAGGAAGAGAAGAAGAAAGTGTCGTTTTACTTAGTTTTTTATTCTGTGGACAGATTTGTTTATAGCATACAAGACATTTTGTCCACCCCCTGATAAAAGTAGGGTATTAAATACCATACAAGCAGCTTACCAGTGGGAGCCATGTTCACATCTTCACCTGTCAAATCCAATCCAGGAACTAAAATAATATCTTGGCCACTCATACTCGGTGGACCAGGCAATGACGAAATAACTTCCACTTTTTCGGACCTGGCCTCCTCACGCCCGGGTTCAGGGGTTAGCCCTGGGTACAACTCGGGGTCGGGTGTGATTTGAACGATGTCTGGGAAGGGTGTGGTCCTCCCAGGAACAGCACCGTCATCTTCACTTGCTGAGAAGTCAAGATTACGCAACTTAAATTGTACGTTTTATTAGTATATATATATATATATATATATATATATATATATATATATATATTTTACCAATAACTAACCTTGGAAGCAGATGGCATCATAGCGAGAGTCTGGGTAGGGGTAACCTGTCTGATTGGGGAACAAGTAGACGGTTCTCACTCCTAAAAGCCCCCCTCCACATTGAGGTCTGGCGATGTTGATTGGGTAGCGTACACTCCTATCTGCCAACCAGCCGGCATTACACACGTCCATACCACCTTTCCAGGCAAGGTAAAGCTCACCGGTGGTGGCCAGCCTGGCACCAAGCTTGGTACACTGATCTTGTGCTTCGTAAAATGTAAACTTCTCTACAGACATGGAGTAGAAGACTTTGCCTGAGAGGGAAGAGGACGAAAAAAAAGGCATTGATATGAAAATATATAGATGTTCTTTTTATTTATTTATTTTGTGCTGTGTAAGTTTCGGGTGTGTGGCCCTCATTAGAGCGTACCTGACATTTTCTCAGCAAAACAATACACGTCATAGGTTTCGTTAACGTCTCTGATGCCGTAGGTTCTCACTCCAGGGAAGTTTTCCTTATCACCATAGCACCGCTCCCGTGGCTCATGGATGGGGTACCTTTAGAGAACAAGAGAGGTGTCTGATAAAAGGTAAATGGGGCTACATATGTGTTTCCCAGGCATATATTGAAATTCTGTACCAATACCATAATAAAGTAACAATGTCACCTTCAGTTGTTAATAAAATGCTGTTTTTATGTTTAAATAAAAAAAATTAACTTGACTTCTCATTAATTTCCTTTTCTAAATTACTTGAAATTTGCCTCTGTCTCTTTAAGAACCCCCTTCTGATCCTGTCACACCCGTTTCAACACGTCATCATAGCCACTTCTCTCTGCTGTTTACAACCTGGAGCGTTGTAGCATGCTTTGTTGTAAATGATCATTTAAAAAGCAGCAAAATTATTCAAGATTGGTTTTGGAAAATTGCATCTTAGGATACATATTAACCTTACTGTCGGACCAGAAAGTACGTTTTCTAAAGAACCGGAGCGATTACAGAGACGACATTTCAACTAGTAAGATTATTTCAGATATTTATTTCAGATTATTTCTGCCTCATGACACTACAGGATATTTCAAACATGCATGAATGAGTCAAAGCAAGACTCTGGGCACATTTTTGATGAGGAGGATATTATAACATGATATAAAGCTCAAAAAAGTTGATTTTACATGATATTGCCCATTTAAGCAAATTAGCTCAACATTATAACTAAAGCAAAAAGACAACTTACTTTTGGTGGGAAAAAAAACAAAGTTTGACTATTAGTACCTGTGATTTTTAATCTGTAGCAAACAGAGAAGTAAAAACATCTATTTTTTATTGTTATTTTTGGTCTCTGAGTACTGTCCAGACTTTAGAACTACGATTGCGAGTTTTAACGTTCATCACACACTTACATTTGAACGTTTCATTGGCCAGAACAAACACGTTGTGTTCATGGGATCATAGTTTTACCCCAACTCACTTTTTTTGTGTATTTGCCTAGCGTTTCTTTGATGTATGTAAGAAAATAACATCCTATGCCTTTTTACAAATCTGATAGCAGAGGGTAACTTCCAACAATACCAGGTTGCCACAGTTTTATTGATCATGTTTTGATCGTTTATTTGTCAAAAGTAGCGGAAATGTAGCAACTTTGAAACGTTATTGGGTACTGAAACTATACACCGTTGTAACAAAGGTGGTTCACTCTCTCATGCTACACTATGCCAACCCTCTACTGCCATTGTGTTATGACACACTGTAGCAGCTTTATGTGTAATTGGTGTTGGCATTGCTTGTCTTTTCTATCTGTACTGGTTGTGTTTAGTCACATAATGTGTGCCTGATGTATAATTCTCTCCACAAACTTAAAAAAAAAAATTACATAACTGTTATCAGTCCTAGACTGAAATATCCCAGAGTAGAACAACAAAAAACGCACATGTTCTTCATGTTTTGATGCCAGCAAATGTGCAAAACAGTAGAATGGAACCATTAAAATTCCTCCCCCAGTCAGGTGGTCTCTCTCTGTTTGTGTGTACGACCTGATCACACAGACCAAAGGCATGTGGTTCAGGTAATCTCAAAATGAAAGTAGTCCATTGATGTTGACATTAAACTCATTGCTGCCTTTTCTAAATGAATTCTCAGTTCTTTGGTAATGTGTCTAGAGCAGAAGATACTACTGTACCTGACAGTCTGGTCAGAAAGCCATCCAGCGTCACACTGGTGGTATCCGTCATCATAAGCAGCTTGGAGCTGTGCTGGAGTAGCTATGGTGGCGCTGTTCTGGATACAGGCTGCTTTGGCTTTTTCAAACGTCAGGGTGTAGCGGGTGGAGATGGCACGGTAGTGAAATACAATACCTGTAAAATATACATGGTCATTAGATGGAGTTTTTATTGAATCCACTGAAACCGGTTTCAGCCTATAGAAAGATGAACCTGTTCATTTATAGCACGTCAAGTGGGTTTGACATTGGAACACATATAAATGTAAAGGTTTGTAGCTTACCCTGAACCTGGATGTTCACAATGTCAAAGCTGTCTTCAATTCCATGAATCACCTCACAGCGGTACGTGCCAGAATCTTTGGAGCTCAGCTCTGTCAGCTCCATGCTGGCATCAGTAGACACCATTGGGTAGCTGACCAAAGTGACTCTGTCTAGGTACTCTGCCTCCACCTGAACTTTCCCCTCTGATGCCACCAAGATGGTGGAAGCTTTCTCCTTGGTAACGTAGGTCCACTTGATGCGGTGCGAGAGCGGTGCGATGGTGGGGGCTCCGGGGTCGTTGACAGTGTTTTCTTGGAAGTAGCACGGCACAACGACCTTATCCCCCAGCAGAGGGCGGAGAGGCATCTCCACAGGTATGCTGACACGTAAGGTTCCATCCACCTCTGTGATAAACACAAAATGATTGTTTTCATTTATAAATCAGTGCAACATCATAAACAACTAGAAAATATGACCATTTAAAACTATAAAATATTATTTTTGCCAGTCCTTAAAAATAACAACTTCTTATGAAAGCAGCCGGTTCGGATGTTATCAGTCCATTAAATGGACGTTATTAGCAGTTATCAGTCCCATAGAATGGCTTCAGACTGTCCCAACAGTGCCCCCTAGTGGGTTACCAGTGCCATTTACTTTGGAATGCCTTTTTATGCCTCATATTAACCAGATCAGTGGCTTTATGCGTCATACTAACCAGCTGACAGTCTGAAGCCATTCTATGGAACAGAGAACCCGCGGCACATTCGGGACAGTCTGAAGTCAGTTTGAAGCCATTCTATGGAACTGATAACGACTAATAACGTCCATTTAATGGATGATAACATCCGAAGCGGGTGCCTTTCATAATCAATTTAAAAACCATTCATGTAAATCCTCCAGGTCAAGGGTCCCATCAGCATTTTAACTTTAGACCTGACTTACAAAAAGAAAACTGCTGATTTTTTCTTCACTTTACAGAGTGACCGCCTACCTTCATCATGTTGAAGCGATGTTCCCAGGATGATGGGGAAAGACACACACAGCAGGAGTAAAGATGTCATGGTTATCTGACAAAAACAGAAAAATAATCATTTGACTTAGATGAAAAAGCATTCTCAAGGGGGATGAGAAGACTAGTGTTCACTTGTAACATTAAGTTTAGTCAATGTGCACAGTGATATTTTTTTTTCAATGCTACATTGTTCCAAATGTTCCATTTTATCTTGGACGGACTGTACATTTCTTTAACCAGAATGGAAATAAGACGTCAGGAGACTGTAGGAACATTTAGTAATGCTTGCTAATGCATAAAACCCCTTTGTGTTTTTGGACACAAGAGGTCTGTTTGGGGCTAAACATCACACAAGTTTATGCAGTGCAGAAAAAAAATGATTCATTGATTTCAAACTCAAGCATTTGTTAAATCTAATTATTTTAATTATTTAATGTTAAAACTGGGCTTGTTCTTCAACCAGACCTTTTTCCCAAGTAGGCCTGGGCCTGAAGTCAGCATGTTTTTGCACTGTGGGTGAAAATCAGAGAACCTGGACAAAACCCAGGCAAACATGAGGGGAACATTCAAACGCCACACAGAAAAGACCTCAGCTCTGAAGTTGGGGTTTGAACCCAGGACTCTCTTGCTGTGAGACATCAGTAACCACAATGCCGCCGTGATGCCAATTAGGATATGTTAAAACATGTCAGCATCCACATATGTAAGCTCTAAGCTCAGAAAAGAGCCACACAGGTTGGAGTGACTCAGTTCACCTCTGACAACCTCAGTCGTCTCACATCTGTCACAGCTGTGTTACCACGCTGTTTATTTTCTCCCAACTTTCCACTTGCTCTGACGTTCAGCTCCTTGAAGCTCATGGAACCGTTGAGAGTTTTAACTGAACCCATATTGTGCTGCTCTAACGACGCCCATGACAGGCCCACTGAAGGCCCTCAGTTCGTTCCGAACGGCCACAGAGAGACGTTTTAGACTAATAAACCTGAAGGTGACATTCAAAAACCATTTGCAGGAGCTCACGAGAGGCTGAGAAAAAGGGCTGAAAGCAGATTCATTATCTGCCTCTGCTGTTCTGTGGATTGAAGCATTCAGACTCTGCAAATAAGTGTTTGAGCGAGAACTACATGATGCCTGAATGTGTGTGTGAGAGAGAGTGAGAGAGTAATCAGGGTGGGCATCTAAGTAGTTCGACATTCAGCTCATACAGTGGAGTAGGACTAATATTTGCCCTGCTGTGTAAGACTGGTGTGAGAGTAAATGTTGGTCCAGTTTGGCAGGAAACACAGAATGCCACACCGCAGAATGTAGACAAATGAATAAATCCAAAATAATTGTGTAGCACTTTTGTAATAAATTTTAAGTGTCACCATTAGATATAAACTCTGAAATATTTTGGCATTGGTTATCTTTAAAATGTTTAGCATCTGCTGGAGTTACATGTTTGTGACACATACTATATATTTTAAGGGATTTTCATACTGTGTTGGACTTTAGCTCCATTTTTTATTCACAAAACTATTTTCCAGAATAAAATTTACTGTCACAATCATTTTATCAAAATAAATGAATAGTTCAGCCATTTAGAGTTTTTGTACAAAATTTATAGGTATTTTGTATTTTGTATCACCCTTGTTGTCAATAGCATTTTGTACTTATTTTATAGGAGAAATGAGGTTTACAAAAATCTCTCCAGAGTTGGAGAAGGCATTCAACCATGTTTCTAGAGGTGCACTGTGAGGGGTACTCCACGGTAATGGGATTGTGGATCCATTGTTAGAGCTATTCAGTCCTTATACAAACAATACTAGAGTTTGGTTCACATTGCCAGCAGTAAGTCGGACCCCTTCAGGGTGGGAGTGGACTCTGCCAAGGCTGCCTTCTGTCACTGATTCTGTTCATAATGTCTGGACAGAATTTCTTGGTGCAGCCAGTGGTGGAGGGAATCCGGTTCCGTAGCCTCAGGACTTCATCTCTGCTTTATGCAGATGATGTGGTTCTGTTGGTGTTATTGTGTCGAGATCTGCAGCTCTCACTGGAGCAGGACGCAGCTGAGTGTGAAGCAGCTGCAGCAAATCTGAGCCATGGTCCTCAGTCAGAAAAGGGCAGATTGCACTCTCTGGGTTGGGGTTGAGGTTCTGCCTCAAGTGGAGGAGTTCAATGATCTTGGTGTCTTGTTCATGAGTGAGGGAAGAACGGAGCGGGAGCTTGACAGACGGATCGGTGCAGCTTCTGCAGTATTGCAGACTGTGTCTGTTGTGCTGAAGAAGGAGCTGTTTATCAATCGGTCTACTTTACTGCCCTCACCTAGGATCACAAACTTTGGGTAGTGATCAAAAAACAAGATTGCAGATACAGGTGGTCAATGGATGGATGGATGGATGGATGGATGGATGGATGGGTGGAACTAGAGTTTACATCCAACAGAATTAGTAAGCCAGCAGCTAGGATCAAAGTGGATTGCTGTCATTTTAAAACAGCTCCATTGTAAACCCAATTTACAAAACGACATTGCTGTTAATTTTATTTTACATGTTTTCTTAATACAGAATGTTATAATTAATAACAAGAGCAAATAAGAGCAGCAGCACAATGTAGCACTTTTGGATCATCCAGGGGTCATGTTGGGCTGGAATTTTTAAATATTTCTGCCAAACTAACCAAGTAATTTGAGTAAAATATGATGTAAAAATGTAAATAGTAGTGTTCGGAAAAACTAAAATATTTTGGCAACTGGAGCTGCTCTAAGAAAGCAATGATCTGCTTTGGAAGTGGTTATAAATGGGTTGTATGGATAAGCTAAAATGAACTGAATTGAATGGACCACTTTCCAAGACAAATTTTGTCATCTTGAAACTGTATTTGCAGTTTATGCAAACACAGTTATTTAAACCTTTACACCAAAATCAGCGCTTCCATGACATTATTTCAGTAGAGATACTACAACATTCCTATCAGACGTGACTCCTGGATGCAGTGGTGGGCAGCACAGATCTAAAAATTAGTTCCACTAGCCCTAAAACACTAAATCAAACATTTAGGTTACCTATTTCTAAAGCACTAATACTGAAGGTTTTAGCAAAAGCTAATTCTAAAGCACTAAAATAACCCAGTAAACCCATGAACAGACAACATGAGTCGCATATTACGATGTTGCTCTTTTAAAACTTATCATTGACATTCCACAGCTGTATCTGGGTTCATATTGTCAATATATTGTCGCCTTGTGGACAAATGACACATATGAACAAAATGTGTGACAGCTTTCATCGTCGGATGTTAACATTAACGTTGATCAATTACATTTATAGACCTCAGTTAGTGCTTCTAAATTTAGCCTATAAATTTAGTGCCAATCCCCTTATAATTTTTAAAATGAGCAAAAGCCCTAAAGCACTAATCAGAAAATGAGTTCCCCTATTAGTGCTTTAGGGGAACTGTGCCCACTTGCTGGATGTTGGGGGACTGCTCCGGCTGGCTGCTACTAGTTTTTCTGGTAAATAACCATGTGGAATTGATGAAACAAAAAATGAATGATAATGAGTTTTTTTTTCTGACATACAGCAGACTGTCACAGACGTGGAGGTTAGAGACAGGAGTGCAGACCAAACATAAGCAGCATAAGAGAAACTGAAGATTAACCTATTTTATTTAAACAGGCTTATGTGGCAGTAACAATATACAAAATGAATGAGGTGATCGTCAAGTAGTGTGAAGCACACACAATGACAGACTGATGGGTGAAGTGAGCTGAGGAAGCTTTAAGGACTGGTGATGAGAGGATGAGCTGCAGCTGTGACTAATGTGCCTGGGCATGGCAGGCTTCCTGAAGGAGCAGAAAGGGTAATCTTGTAGACATTATGTGTTTGTATGTTTATGACTATTAAAGAAGTTCATGAGTGTAAAAAAATAGTTCTTATGGTTAGTTTTCTTGTTCAGTTTGATCAAGTTGATCAAGTTTAAATTTGTGTTATTGGTCATAAATTGACACCATGAGTGAGAGGTACTTCCTGGTGTGTGAAGGGTGACTCCATTATACTTTCTATAACTACTGATTAGTGTTAATTCAACAGTACAAAGAGTTTGATTTAAACGAGTGTTAAAATTATACTCTCAGATTTAAGGTGTATTGACACCTTGTGGTATCAGCTAACCTTTCTAACACCACAATTTCCTTACACTGGTGTTACATTTACATTATATGTTAACACCATTGAAATGTTAATGTGACACCTAATATTGTTGAATATTAAACACTGATTGGTGTTTAATTAACAAAAAAAATGGTGGTATATTTTAATACTTTCACCATCAAGTGTGGACACATATAGACACTTTGTTGGTGTTAAATTAACACTGTGGGTGTTAAATTAACACTGACATTTTGCTGTGTAATAGTTGCATAAAGGAACAAACAAAATAAATAAAACACAACAGAATAAAATCCTGACAGTTAATAAAACATGGCTTGTTAACCTAAAACCCCTCTTTCCTAAGTTGCTTAGCTTTTCAAACAAAAAGTCTACTTAAAGCACTGGATATTGTATTATTAGGGGTCCAAGCCCGCGGAAGCAGGGTAACGCAGCTGCAAAGCAGCAGCGTTTCCATGTCTCCAGCGGAG
>JAUBOC010000011.1:3604389-3614951 GCA_032275365.1 Anablepsoides cearensis
TTTACATACTACAAGTGAAATCAGAAATAAAATTAAAAAACAAAACAAGCTCCTTACCTGGAAAAACATGGAATCTAAAGTTAAAGATAAAATGAAGATAAATTCCCAATTATCTCTTTTCTTATTTCTAAACTTCATCAGTTTTGTTGAATTTAGTTTTCTGCACATTATCGAACAATATTGGGGTATCTAATGTGGAAACCATTCTTCTTGTCAGTTGTAATAAGCTTTGCTATTGAAGAACTAACTTGTAAATCAAACTCTTCTGTGGCTCATTTTTAGGTTTGCTTTTTTGTATTTTGTGCATGTTTCAAACTGAGTTTTGGCTTCAGAGAAATTCCTGAAAATAGGCCATTTTTTCAGCAACAATGTCTTTTTGGAGACTATTGTCTGGTGTTAATGGCATCGATTTGACCTCCTCAGTGCAAGATTACGACTTAGATCCACTTTACGATAACTCCCTTTGCATCCATTAATATGCTTCCTGGCCAGGTGGATGATGTTTAAGCATTTGTTGAAAGATCTGGGTCAACATTGTCTCTTCTGTCATTTTAATTGGCCAATTAAGCTGTGGTCTGTCCATAAACTGCTGGTTTTATGGAGTGTTGTATGAGTCGATCCTATCATTGGAGTCAGCTAATGGAAACGACTGTTATTCTTTGCTGATAGCAGAGACAACTGTGTGAGATAAGCTATAAAAACATTATTTTGCAACAGGATTTTATTTAGGCTGTGTTGTGTTCTCTGTTCTGCTGCTTTGTTTTAGTGTGAAGAATCAGTGGTGCAGTGTAGCCTTAGTGATTTGGGCATTTGCATGTGTGAGCTGAATTTAATGTCCATATGAAGAGGCTGCAGCAAAGGCAAGAAAACATGGATTATATTAAACTTTAGACTGTCATAAATGTAAATCACGTAAAGAAGGATAAATGCTGTGAAGAGTAAACCATTTTGTTTAGAGATAACATACTGTAATATTTGGCATTGTTTTTGTTAAATCACAAATGCTGCTTAGGTCAACAAACCTCAGAATGACATTCACACTGTTGATATAAATTAGAGTGAAAGTTAAAGGATTTTTTTTAAAATCACACATCAATGACTTTCTTGATGCTATAAACAATTTTTAACTCTTGTCCTCTAACCAACATGAGCACTTACAAGCTTCTCTAATCATCCATCCATTTGGAGTTATTTACCCACTTTTTTGTGAGTTTCTCCAATGCATTTTTAAATTAATTTTGGTAACATTTGATTTGTTATTTGAGTGACCAGACTCCATGTTTCCCAGCAGAACTTGACTGAAAGCATCACACTATTAATGTTGGCTTCTCTTTTTTATTTAGTTCATACTGGTGTGTTTTCACAGAGAAGTGACTTACACCTGGCCTACAACATGTTGTATAAGAAAACCTATTAGACCATTCTTCATAAGTAGACTTGCAATGATAAACTGTGCTATTCTGCATGTTCCGATATTCTATTGAAACCACTGAACTTTCTCTTTCTCAATCGCTGTTGAACCAGACAACGTTTTGGCGCCTCTTAGTAACACTTTCCAAGGTTGGATCATGTTCTTGAAATTTTGTTTTCCAGTAACCAAAGATAATCTTTGGGTTGGACACTTCATGCAACATGGGACATATCATGCAAAATCCACTTTTAGCCAGTAAATACATTTTGTTGGAATCTCTAGAAGTGCAGATAGGTTGAATTTAGTCTATCCTGGTGCTGCGAAGATAACTTTATATTCTGTTCGGGTCATGTTTTTCAACTTGTTCAGTTTTCTTTATTCTCTATGACATTTTCTGAAGTATTATGTCAAATTATTTGCGACAGAATTACCAAATAAGGTCTGGATATACCAACCACAATTTTGTCCTCGTCTTTATGTCATCATTCTCCTCTGACTCTGGGTTAGACTCTGGCTCCAACATGTAAGGCTGGATGGACAAGTCGTTTGTTGTTTACATCTCTTAACTCATTTATAAATAAAATGCTTCTGTGCCGCAAAATAGTCGTAAACCCCTCTACCAAACTGGAATGATACAGTCTGGAAGCTGGAGGAGGGCGGGGCATGAAGTGCCTCAATTGGATTTAAAGAGACCGCTTTGAAACGAGTTGATCTGAGACACCTCAGACAAGGAGTGAAAGAGGGTCTTGTGGAGTTGCAATAAAGAGGAATTCAGACTGAATCACAGCAGTTCCACTTTATATAGACCCCAAAAGATGGATTAAAGCATGATATGTCTACTTTAAATTAACCAAAGTGCCAATATACTTTTTTTAATATTAATAAAGAATGTGTCATTTTTATATTCTTTTTTCTCACAATTTGCCTTTAGATATTATTTCTACATCATAACAATCATTTGCACTTTTTATCCAATCATTTTTCTTTAACTTGAGAAATGTCAAAGTAACAAAACAGACAGTAGAACAGAGTTTTATTAAGCAATGATTCAATTTTTTGTACAAACAGACCGATTTTTCAGCTCTGTGTCTTTATCTCTCAAAATCTGAAGACAGAGTCAGCATAATCTGCACATTTAAAATCTAAAACATTGATCATTAATATCTTTTTCTGTTTTTGAAACATTGGCTGGGTTTCAATTCATGGGTTGCAGCCCATATAGACTACGGCCCACATAGGCCACACCCTTAGTGGGACGCCAATGTGGGCTGTGTTTTCGGGGTGCTGTTGACTCACATCAATAGGCCCCTGTGAATTGGGTGTGTGGCAGTGACGTAAGCAACCCCTGAACTGAGAAACAGTCCTTATCTATCAGCTGTGAGGCACCTGATTTAGCTTCTAGAAGATTCAGAGGAAAAACTCATTCTTACACATTTAAAATGGCTTCTGACCTGACTAGCAACAATAATACGCTGTGGTTTGAACTGGAGTGAATTAATCTGTAACACCTCGTATGCCAAGTCTGGCGCCTCTCTGGTTAGAATATCCCACTTCTGTTCTTCTGGTTGTACTAACAAGTGAGGGAAATTACCTCAAAGTGACTGTTTTTAGTGTGTTGTGTAGCTTCAGCATGTGGGTGGACTGCACCATCTGCTGTGGGTATTTTACTGAATGTTGATCTTTTAGCTGCCTGAAGGTTTGTGTGGTTAGTTAGCAAAGAAAAATGGCTTTTGTTGGTTGTGTTTGGCATACAACATGATGAGCAGATGCATATAGACCAGCCAACATGCACAGAGAACTGAAGTGTTCTTAATCTTCTTCCTTGTTCTGATAAAGTGGTACAACAGGCTGTTTCTCTCTCTCTTTCTTTTTCTTTTGACTCAATTGCAGGTTTTGAAGGTTGCTCCATGGTGCCATCTATTTACCCGCTGGAGACACTGCACAACTTGCTCTCCCTCAAGCAGGTGGAAGAGTTTCTCCAAAAAGTGTGCGAGAGCTGTGAGGCTCAAACCAAAACGATGAAAAGTAGGTCTGCACACAGATATGACAACAAATTTATCATTATATCTACGTATTATTAATCAATGAAGCAGCCTTAAAGTGCCTGTGACATGAAAAGTATTGTAATAATACAAATGCATTTTTGGAAAGATAACACTGAAAACAAATAACAAAATAATTTTCATGCTGCTGAGATGAACAGTTCGAGATATTTGCATGTGAAGTAACAGGAAGTGATGTCAAAGGGGAATGTCTGCATGAAAACAGAGCTACGCTTAAATGCTCAACAGCCCAGACTGTGGAGAGGAATCTGATGTTTTAGATTATTTTGAGTCGCTATCTGACAAAAAAAGAGTCAGAGTTCAAATCATAATGTTTCAATAAACAAAGACCAGCAAGTTATTTTTTTTAAAGGAGCTTCCCTTTCATGTCACTTCCTGTTTCTCTTTTGCCAAGCCAACTTCAAAAGAAAATTGGTCAGTTATGTGTCCAAATGGGTAAAATAATGTGTGGTATGCCAAGTTTCTTAAATAAAACAAAGTTTTCTTTGACTTTTTGTATCTGAAGGATACGCATGTCACAGGCACTTTAAAGTTGTAGGACAATACAGAGAAATTCAGATTTAAATAAACTAAAAAAGCAAAAAAAACTTTTGAAGACCCTCAGTTCAACTCATGTTTTTAACACACTGCAAGCAAATGTTTGAAACATACAGGAAAAGTTATTTTTAACCCTACTTTTTAAATATAAAGTCAGGTCCATAAATATTGGGACAAAACCAGTTTCATTAAACTGCGTGCACAGGTTCATGAGGTATTTCGCCAACAGACGGAGAGTTTTGTGTTCACCCACCTTCCATAGTGGTTAGTGATAATTTAATAAACACATTTGTTTCTGACATCAAACACACCTGTTAGCAGTTTGTTTCCTGCTCTCTTTTTAGAAACTGGTTCTTGGAAACAAATCCTGGTGTGTGTATTTGTTCTGTTCCAGCCCTCTCTGGTTTATTCAACTCCCAAAGCCAAACGTCTCTGGACAGTCCACGGCCGCCTCTGTCCTCCTCTGAGTCTGAGGCATCGCTCCAACCACCAAGCCAGCCTCTGTGGCGTAAGTTCTTTTACTTAAGGTTTTTATTTCAGGCTGTTCCGGTACCAGTTTTTCTCAAACCTAGTATGAGTACTTCCGTTTGTGTACTCGCCTACACTTAGTACCAATACTGAGTATTTACTAAATTAGTACTTAAACATTACACAATGACTTTAAAAATACATTTCTTTTATTTTGAACAAGGTGTTTCTCCTCCTGTAAAGCCTACAGCCCCTCTGACTGGATCAAATAGCATATACAGCACAGTATATATGCTGCTTCAATTTAAAATCAACTTTTCACTAACCATTAAATGTGTCAACTCAATACTAGTATCCCAGTACTGGTACCGGTATTGGTTCTGAGTATCAAGGCATTTTGTACATGTACAAAATTCTGGTATTGGTGCACCACTAATTTTTATTATGCTTTTTGTCCTTACGATAATTAAAAGAAAATGTGTGGTTTTTTTGTTGTTGTTTTTTTATTTGGACATTGATTTGTGGGAAAAATACTCTGAAATTCATATTTTGTCTGGTACAACAGCCTAAATGACTTGCACACGTTTTTATTTAAACTGTTTACACTAATTAGAGGCTCTAAACTCAGACATGCAGAAATGTAGCTCAGCTGAGCAGCTTCCTGGTGTGAAAATAAGTAACCGTTTAAAAAAAGACAGACTAGAAAATGAGGATGTTGGTGCGTTCCTGTTAAAACTTGCTCTTGCTTCACACTGATTTATCTGCAGTGACGGTGCTCTCATGGAGCGAAGGTTTTACACTCGGCTCAAACTTTCAGTTTTGTATCATGTGAGAAAATGTCTTATCAGTTTTTGAAATCACCTTTTTTTTCTAATGAATAGAGCAACCAAAACACAATCATTTGACTTGTGTTTTGTTGAACAAATTGACTATATTGTGATTAATTAGTCATAGAAAGACTCATCTTTATGACCAACCTATTATTTTACAGTCTGACTTCTCTCTTAATAAAGATTAAAAATGTTGAACAAAAAGCAGAACTAGAGCATAAATGTGCTGCAGCTCATCCTCTGGGAGAAAAATCAGTTAGAAAACTGCTGTTAAAAAGGTAATGAAAAAAATGTTTCATTATCAACAACTCATCTCTTTCCTTTCACATATTTTCTTTACCTTTCTCTTTTATTTAGAATCCTTCTTTTTCCTGCTTTATGTGATAAATTGCCCACACATTTTTCCTTTTCTCTCTAAATCTTTCTTCCCTGTCCTTTTCTTTGCCTACTTTGTGATTTTTTTTTTTAATTATTGTTATGAATATTTTTGTTAAATCTTGTGTTTTCCATCTGTTTTTGTCACACTGGTACCTGTTTCAGTTTCAGCTACATTTTATCAGCCTCAGTGAATGGTTAGTGTTAGGGTTACAGACACTTTTTTCTTCTTATCTGATCACATCTTTCTTATTTTATAGGGTCTGAGTTACTGTTTTAGTAGCTTGAGAAAATGTCCACTTATTCCCTTTGTTTTCTGTATCAAATATTGAATAACTTTTTTGTAAATCTGTTTGATTAATTGACTAATACATGTTGATTATATGTATCAGTCTTGTCACACACTGGTGTAAATGTAGCATCATTTATTTAACCCCCTAATGCTGGTTTCATAAACGTCTTCATGACAACAATTAAACACTGAAAAGATGAAGTTACTTCTTTCCTGAGTTAACAATCAGATCTTTAATAGAAGATTGAGGTTGGTTGTTGAGAGCTTTGTATTAGAAGATTTAAATTTCTAGTCACATTCTAACTTCTAAGTTACATCTTAAAGCACATTTATACTCAGCAGCTTTTAAAACAGCATGAGAGCTGACAGAGTTGACAGTTTTACATCATTTTATTGTATTTTTCCATGCATTTGCATTTTTTATTGGTTTTAATTTTTATTTTTTGTGGTCTCTCATGTTGTTATTTCACCGTTTCGTGTGCCGGCAGTTTGTATATATTTTTTTGTTACTATCTTCTAACCTCTGTGTCTGTTTCCTGTTCAGATGGCAGCATACCTTCCAGTGCCGTCTCCAGCGCGGGCCCCTCGTCCCCAATCACAGACAGCTCCGGTCTGAACTTCAGCTTTAGCGAGTAGGTGATCTATCCACAAAACCAGGAGACGTTGTGAGTGTCTGAGGACGTCACTCCGCCTCAGACCTCAGACTGATCATGGACTCCTCTGGTGGGCATTAACCCCACAACTCTAATCATCCCGTCACTGCAGCTTCTGTGGATCTCCTCCATTCTCCTTGTTGACATTTCCACTGATCTTATCCAGCATAAAGCCAGCAGTCCCACCATCTGTGCCTTTCTGTCACTTTGGATGCTGCCTCATTAAATCATCAGGTGCCTGCTGCATTTTGCTGCTGCTTTTTCATTTCAAATACTTTTGGCTTCATTTTGAGCTGAAGATGGTAGTTAGCCCACGTGATGTCTGAGTATCTGCTGCATGATTGTTGGGACACTGACGAGGCTGGAAACTGAAAAACTTTCAACCAAAGTCAGCAAATATAAAAAAAAGCACCTTTAGGTAGTATTTTAGTATTTGTTTCATTTGGACTAAAGTGAAGTGTTGTAATTCGGGTCTTCAAAATCTGTGCTTTGTAGATTTTGTTTGCTTTATGATTTATGAACATTAGTTTGTGGTCTTGACAGAATTTACAGGAAGTTATTTGTATCCACTTATTGATTTTGCTGTTTGTGTTTAAATTTTTAGTTTTATTTTTGTTAAGAAATGTAAAATAACTATTTTTTTCATTGGTGCGCAAAAAGGGGTCAAAATATCAAAGAAATTCTGCTAAAAGCTTTAAACCCCATTTATAGAATATTGTGAATTCATGTAAATAATGTGTTTCATCTCAAGTTGTCATCATGTTTATCAAAATGTTGAATTCATTTCTGTTTTTTATTTGATTCTTAGTTGACTTTAATCATGCAAAATACCAGACTTTATTTGAGGGTTTTTGTTTTCCTCTGTAGGACTCAAGCCATCTGATCAAGGTTTTTGTCTTTTTTTATGTGACTGCTGTTAAATGAAAAAATGTGTAAATGTGCCTTTAAATGATTTGAGATTCATTTGTTTAATTTTCATATCAAGTTGATTTAACGAAACCAGTTTTAGTTCCTGTGGTTAGTTTTTCTGTGGATGAGTTGATTTAGTTTTTTTCTGTTGTCATGTCAGTTGTGATTATTATTGAATTATTGTTTTTTTTTTCATAGATTGTGCTCAGGTAAAGAGGTAATCTAAAGATCCAATCTAGTTTTTATCAAACTTTTACTGAAGTTAGTTTACATTTTGAAATAAAAAGTTTAGTGATTAACTTAAAGCATTGATGCCCAAAAAGATTTACAAGTAACTATAAATCTTCATGAACTAAGATCTCCAGCTGCAAAATTATTATTATTATTTTTTTTTTTTGTTGGTTGGTTTTTCTTGAGTTTTTGTCAGAAAAGCAAAAGCTCATTGCGTATTTCCTGTTTGACATCTGCCTCTCTTCAAATACTTACATGTTTACTTTAATAACTACAGAACAGGATTAAGGTCACAAAGCAAAGCATTTTTTTTCCTGAAGTCTGAATTTTTCTCAGAATTCCGACTTTTGACCTCACAATTCTGACTTTTAATTTCAGAATTATGATAATTCAGGGAATAAATTTTGTTTTTTATTTATTTTTTGCTCTGTGGACCTTCTCTTTATAAAATCAGAGCAATATCCAAAAATTTTAATTATATAACACTTTCACAAACGTCTATAACCCATGCCTGCTATCAATCAGCATGGTTCTTTTTTTTGGCATTATTTCTAATTTTGGGAACTAATTTCAGCCGTAAACATGTTTTAGAGAGATTTTAAATCTTCCTATGATCATCAAGAACAATTATTCAGCTAAACTTAAACACCACAACTATCCTTGTACAAAACCAACTAGCAACACAAAGCTACTGAAGAATAAAAGGGCTGTAAAGAGTTCCTTTTAAAACAGTTGAGATGCTTTAAGACTTGACCAATGATAAATATTATAGTATGAAATATTGGCCTCAGCAGTATTTTCTGTAGCATAAAAGTGTAAACCAAAGTAAGAAAAGACTCAGAGTGTTCACTGAAAATAAACTGACCTCCAAATCTTCAAAAGAAATTCTGTGGAGCTGTTTAAAATGTTTTTATCATTATAAAAATGTTTTAGATTTTATCACAGCCTCCTGTCATATTTATGTCATTTCATTCACAGTTTGTTGCTAACTCTCTGTTTATAGTATTGAAGTTATAGAGTTGGGCTTTGATACAGAGATGAAAAGGGGTTAATAATAATATATTTTTAAATGCCAGTTAAATAATAAAGGTGTAACACCTGCCACAGACCAGGTAAATATCAGTTGAATGTCTCACATTTTAGATTCAGACCTTTTATTGCTTCATAACTGCTCTGTTTTTCACTGCTCCTGCAGCACATAAATGTCATGCCATTTTTATTTGATGCTTTGTTTCTGTCTAAACGTTCCTCCTGTCCATTTATCTCATTAACTCAACCCATTTTGTTTTTATTTTTAACATCCCTCCTGCTCTTTCACCTGTTTCTTGTGTCCCTCTCTCTGTCCTTAATCATCTTTGCTTCTTTCAAATTTATTTCATTTTCTCTCATTTTCCCCCGTCTTGTTTTTGTCAGGATCTGTGTTTTGTTTCATTATTTTTTATAGTTTTATAAGATTTTCTTTCTTTTCAGCTTCCTCTGTGTTTTTTTTCCTCTTGCTGTTCAGCTCCTGCCCCTTCTGCTCTCACCTGCTCTTATATTCTGTCACTCTTTATATTCTGTCAGTGCTTGGTGTCTCCCAGGACTGTTCATGTTTGGTTCCATGTTTTATGAAGTTTGAATATATGTACTTTCTGCTTACCTGTCAGCCTGTTTTTTATTATTAAATCAGTTTAAATTTACCTCTGAGACTCGCTGAATCAGTCTGCACTTTGGATTCTGATAAACTCTACAAAGGATTCTGCATCAGGTTCTGATTCCCCAAAATATTTCAGTACCTTTAGGGAAACACAAAGGAAAGCAAGTGTGTGTCTGTACACAATTTGCCCTATACAGTGGGGTGGGAATGTTTGGGCAGCTTTGTTAATTTTTCTGATTTACCTTTATAAATCACTGATTGTTTGAATAAAAGATATCAGTTAAATATATCATATAGGGGACAAACACAGTGATATTTGAGAAGTGAAATGAAGTTGATATGATTTATAGTAAGTGTGCAATAATTGGTTGAACAAAATCAGGCAGGTGTATAAGTTTGGGCACCAAATAATAATAAAAAACAACCTTTACTCAATATTTAGTAGATCCTCTGGCAGAAATAACAGCCTCTAAATGCTTCTTAGAGCTTCTAATGAGAGTCTGGATTGTGGCTGAAGGTATTTTAGACCATTCTTCTTCACAAAACATCTCTAGTTCATTCAGGTTTGATGATTTCTGAGCATGGACAGCTCTCTTTAAGTGACACCACTGATTTTCAATAATATTCAGGTCTGGGGACTGAGATGGTCATTCCATAACTTTGTACTTGTTCCTCTGCATGAATGTCTTAGAAGATTTTGAGCAGTGTTTAGGGTGGTTGTCTTGTTGGAAGATCCAGCCCAGACTTCAGCAGCTTCAGCTTTGTCACTGATTCCTGGACATTGGTCTCCAGAATCTGCTGATATTGGTTGGAATCCATGCGTCCCTCAACTGTAACAAGATTCCCAGTGCTTGTACCGACCACACAGTCCCTGTACTGGCCAGATAGTCCCTGTACTGACCACACAGTCCCTGTACTGGCCCCACAGTCCCTGTACTGGCCCCACAATCCCTGTACTGACCACACAGCCCCTGTACTGGCCCCACAGTCCCTGTACTGGCCCCACAATCCCTGTACTGACCACACAGTCCCTGTACTGACCCCACAGTCCCTGTACTGACCACACAGTCCCTGTACTGGCCACACAGTCCCTGTACTGTCCACACAGTCCCTGTACTGACCACACAGTCTCTGTACTGACCACACAGTCCCTGTAC
>JAUBOC010000011.1:3630665-3643710 GCA_032275365.1 Anablepsoides cearensis
TTATGTTTATTGTCTCAACACCGGGTAAATCCTCCAGATTATATAACAAGCTTTTTTTATTAAGACAATATGGATCAGATCCTAAATGTACGCAAAGTTTTTCACAATATCTTGTCTGCACCAGCACATTTAGGGCATTAGTGTACGTGCTGTGATCTATTTTGCTGTGTTTTGAATGGGAGCAAATCACTTCCTGCCCCCCATCTGACTTTGACACATCATCCGGGTCACATGACTGCAACCCAGCAATAGTGCAGGTGATGTCATTTAATAACAGTATATGAGGCTTAGGGACTGATCTACTAAAGGTTTGCGTGTATAAGAACACATGTAAACTTGAAAGCTTGTGCAAAGCTGATCTACTAACGCTGAGTTAAAATGAGCAAAATAGCAAAAAGTGTTTTGCCTTCATGAATATGCAAAATATGATTATCAGAATGTGCAAAAATACTGGGAGGTTATGCAAAGGAAATTATTTAGCTCCTGCAATCTGATTTATCAAACCTGAAACTGATTGTGGTTGTGTTTTTTTTGCTTCTATATGTAAACTGGCTGCAGTCATTGTGTTCAGAAGAAGACATAGGTTCAATGACAAACGATGGAGAGAGATCGCTCCCCACAGCTTGAGCTACAGAAATCAAGGCTGTTAACTCACCTGACCCGGTCTTGATGCCATTGACCAACCCTTTTCCTGGGTTGATTAGCTCACTCCTTGAGCCTTGGCTCTCAGACATTTTGATCAGCCTGGAGGCTCTCTCTGTGTCCTTCCTCCTGAGGGAGGCCGATCGGGGTGAGGCGGAATCCTTGGTCTGCTTCACTGGGGTAGAAGACCTCTTCCTGACTTCTCCCTTGCGGGCAGGAGAGGCTGACTTGGGTTTGCCCTTCCTCAGGCCTTTTTTCTTGAGAAGCTTCTCTGTGCCGCTGTGATCGTTGAGAAGAGCCTCTGGGTCGACCATGCAGACGTCCGGGTGGGGAGGGTGAGGCAGAGGGTCCTTCATAGGAGCAGGAAAGGGATCGTGGGTTTTCTGAGATGACCGCGGTGACGCTGGATGGTGGGCCACCCCTCCTCCGGAGGCAGATAATTTGTCTACAGGTAGATGCTCAGCATCCTCATCAGAGTCCAGATTTCCCTCTGCAGTTATGGATGGACACTCTTCGGTCTCTGGAGGGACGTCAGAGTCTGACTGTGAAGGTATTGACTCACTCACTGATGTCGGAGGGGTTTCCTCCCCAGCTAATGTGACGGCCAAACCGGATGACATTGCTCCAGGCAGCTGCTGTGGTCCGTGTCCAGAGTCTCCATAGTGACTCGGAGTGTGGTGGCGCCTTTGCTTGTGCGACCTGCGCTTCACAGAGTGTTGCTCGTGATCGTCCTCATTTTCATCCTGGGAGTGATCACTGCCGCCGCTCTCCTCGCCTTCTTCACTGGAGAACTGGTGAGGGCTTGGGTTGATGAAGGATGGAGAAAGTTCTCCTTTGCGATGTTTGTACTCACAGGATGAGTATGAGGCTTGAGTGGAGGCAGAAGACGAAGCTCCTGTGTTTAAGTCAGTGGGACGATCCGTCTTTACGTCTTGTTTGCTGGATGATTCTGTGTGGTAAGCATCTTTTGAGGACATAGACATACCTTGGGAACTGGCCATCCATTTTCTTGCTTCTTCCTCATCTTCATCATCATCATCATCACCATAACCAGGTGGAGGGGTACTTGGGTAGTCATCGGGCCTCTGTAGAAGCTCCCAATCAGATAAACTGCTCTTTCTCCTCACCTCTAATCTTTCTGATGTCGTCTCTAACGATCTTTTCTCCTCCACTTTGTCCGTCTCTTCTTTACTGGCCTCTCTTTTTTCACTCAGCTTGGAATCAGCTGTTGTCTGCTTGGCTTCCATGTCTTTTGTTGTCTCGGCTTTTCCATCTTCCCCACTTGTTTCTTTCTCCACCACGCTGGCATCTTTTGTCAAAGACTCTGCAGCTCCGTCAGTTCTCTCTTTGTTTGTCTGAAGTGTTTTCTCCTTAAACTCCTCGGTTTTGTGCGAGTCTGTTATGGCACATGAAGGTTTGGTAGCTTCACTGTCACTGAGTGGAGTGGCTGAGACTGTGTGCTGAGTTCTTTCTGTGACCCTGTCTGTTTTAGACACGACAGTAGTAGAAGTGATGGTGACTGTCTGTTTTTCTATGGAGTGAAGGGTACTCTCCACTGAAAAGGACTCAGTTACTGATGGAAAAGTCTCTTTTTGGTCAGCCACTTTGATTTTTTGGCATTCAGTTCGACATGGAAGAGTGCTGACTTCCATTTCAAGTGTTATGGGCTCCTTTTTATGGGTTTCCCGGTCAGAAGAGTCAACCTTTTGTACAGGAGATGCATCAGAGCAAGCTTCTGATAAAAATGAACTGTCCTCCACGTTTACTGGCTTTGTACTTGTTAGAGGAGGTTCTGGGGAGGATGCTGTAACCTCAGTGCTCAGTTTTGTATCTGGTTTTGGCTCTTGATCCTCAGACTGCTTGGCAGTGCTGGATGAATCTTGAAACGATGGTTTGGACACCACCTCCATATACTCGTCTCTCTGAAAACCCCCGAAGCAGGAGGAGCTTGTGGACGCTCCTGTGAATGAAATCTCCTCTTTGGCTAAAGGTACTTTGGAGGTTGGGATTGTGAAAGTGTCAACTTTGTCTCCAAAGTGCTGGCCAAGAGCAGGCACTGAGGCTGGAGATGAGAAACTGTGTGATGTAGAGGAGTACGTTGAAGAAGAGTATGTTAAGGTGGTGTATGTGCCACCTGAGGAGGTAGTTTCCTCATGTTCTGTTGTTCTATCAGGAGTCCACCTCTCACTCAAACCTTCTTCTTGTACGGGTCTTTGGCTGCAGTGGTGATCATCGGTTGACCTGGACAGCCTGGAAGCATCTGAGAGACAGGTTTCTGTCTTTTCTGTTTTTAGCCCAGCTTGACTACCTTCACCGTGAAAATACTCAGAATGATCTCCAGAGCTGCTCAGTCCAATATCAGCATAGCTACCTGTTAGAGTAGACACTGGACTAGATGTAGGCTTGGACATAAAGTCAGAAGAATCAGCTGGCAAAGAAGTGGCCGTAGATGATGACTGGCAGGTTTCCTTTGTCTCAAATTTAGACTCGAATGAAAGTGATATTTTGTCTTCATCTTTCTTTTCTGACTTTATTGCTTCAGATGAAGTAACATCTTCTGTCATGGGCAACCTAGTCTTTGTAATGGGTTCAGGGGATAAATCTGTTTTGTCTTTTTTATCTGCTTCCACTTTGTCAAAATATGTTGGGTGCTCTGATGTCAAACTACTTTCCTCTTTTTGACTTGTTCCACCTACGTCTTGACTCGTTGTCTCAAGAGGTTTCGATGTCGTGTCTCTGAGTGTACCCTCCGGTTTCCCACCTACGTCCTCCTTGTCTGTGTCTGTAACTTGAAAAGCTGAGGCATCATCAGGCGTTGATTTACAGGCCGGCTGCTCTTTCAGGAAATTCGACTCAGGCAGATGAGGCATTTTATTTGAGTCCTCTGTTTTTGCTGGCGTCGAGTCATCGTCTGAACTACGTCTGCACATTTCTTTTTCGGACAGTTCTCTGGCACCCTTTTCCACATCCACGTCACTTGACTCTTCCTCTTCGTCTTCCTCCTCCTCGTCATCGTCGTCGTCGTCGTCAACACTGAAATCTTCCCCCTCCACCAGTAGCCGTTTATCCATTATGCTCTCTTTTCCCTCCGGAAAACCTAAAGATTTACAAGAGCTGCTAATTTGGCTGTTATCAGATGCCAGAACATTATCGTCTATTTCATGTCCTAATGTAGCTGAAGCTCCGCACCTCGAGTCAGACGCTGTTTCTTGTCTTGGAAAGAGTGACGCCTGTTGAAGTAAAATGTCCTTTTCTGCAGGTGAATGCCGACCAGATGGAGATCCCTCCCTCGAATGATCAGATGTTTCCGTTTTGTCTTTCAGCAGCTCTGTAGACTTTTCTTTCTCCTTTTCCATAATATCCCCAAAAGTTTCACTGGAAGCTGAGGCACTGAGGTCTGGGCGGCTCTGTGAGGGAGAGGTTGTTTCTTGTCTTAATGGCACAGCTGCTGATTGAACGGCAGTAGTAGAAATGATGTCATCTCCTCCCATCGGCTGTATTTGAGAATGTGCTGCAGCTCCTTCCCTCATATCTTCTTTCTCTTTCTCTGATTTCTCAGGTTTATCCTCTTTGGGGCTAAAATAACAGGACTCTGCAGCTTGGGACATTTTATTATCTTGTATATTTGAGGATAAGTAGCTGTTGTCAACAGATGATGCGGCTGCTCTTTCTTCTCTTTCACTCTCCTCCTCTTGGCCTTTTTCTCTGACTTCATTCTTTGGGGACTCACTTCGACTGTGCTGGATGCTCTTTTCGCTCTTTGCGAGGGACTCGGGGCTGTAGTCGACTCTGCTGAAGGACAGAGGTTCCTCTTTGTATTGATCCTCCAGGAGGAACATGGCTCCTCCGGTCTCGGTTTGGCTTGTCCTTCGGTTATCATCAACGCAGATGTCAGAAGCATTATCAAAACCATGTGCAGCCTCACCCTCTTCTCTCGAGTCTAAATCATGGTCTTTTGGAACGGGTTTCTCATATGGATCATATTTGGATGCCCCAAAGGGTTGTGCCTCACTTCCAAGGCCTCCACTGATGACGTCTCTATTCGAGCTCGTTTTTTCTTCTGTGTCTATTTTTGCAGAGCCAGTGGTGTGACTGGCATCTACAGCCTGTTTGTCTAACATAAAATATGAACAAGGCTGTGATAATTCTGGAGAAGCCACCTCTCTTTCTCCTTCTGTCTCCCTCTCTGCTTCCTTTTCTGGTTTCCCATCAAGCGTCGTCTCCCCCGCAGCCTCTAAACCTGAGCTCGCGTGGGACGAGACTTCTTTTTCCTGTTGCAGCGTTTCCTCCATGCTGGACTGGCTTTCGATGCTTGAAAGTGTGGAGCTCCGTTGTTGGCTCTCAGTGCTCGATAGTGTTGACAGCAAAGGCTTTTTCTCTGCTGGTTCTGATTTTGGTTCTGTTTTGGCAGCTGCGACTTCACAAACCGTTTCTTCTTTCTTTGATGTGACAACATCAAAGGACGACTCCGGCTTGGTAAGTGGTTCAGGCATGGATCCTGTTTTCACAACAACTTTTTCTGCTTCAGTAGAAAGTCTAGATTCTTCTTTTCCGAACTCCTTGACATCTTCATCCACAGAGGGCTCCTGCATTTTAAGAGTAGGTATGATTACTGTGGGCTGCTGAGACGTAGGGGGTTTACTTTGATCACTTGTTTGTGGAGTTTGACTTGAAGACCAACAAACAGAGGAAAAGTCATGGTCCGGTGTTTTTGACTCCACCGACAGAGGTCTGGAACCTGCTCCTCCCATACAAATATCCTCCTCTTCATCATCCTCTCTGTCTTCATCTGATGACTGAACCACAAATGCAGGTTTGTGATCTGACTTGGATGGCAACACTGTTTCTCCTGATGATGGCTGAGTAGACTGTTTAACGCCTTTGTCCTGGTCTTTCTCATGAACCTCCTCTTTCTCCCATTTCTCCTCTTTGGTGTGGTCCCCATCTGTATAATCAGACTTTTCTTTTTGTGTCATGTCATCGGCCTTCTCGAGAGCCACATCCTTCTCTTTAATTACCTTGTCATCCTCAGCTGGTTTTGCTTTTTCGTCTTTGATGTCTTCATAGGTATAGTCTTTCTCCTGTTCTTTCTCCATTTTCTGTTCTTTGCTCAGTTCAGCCACATGTGCATCATCTTTTTCTGTCTCCATCTTTTCTTCTTGACTAATGCCCTTGGAGTCTTTGTCTTTTTTCTCTTCCTGAATGTGGTGGAAAGACACACAGAGGTCATCTTTCATCAGTTCTTCTTGTTGTGTTTCTCCTGTGGAGATGTCCTTCTCTGTTTGAGCTCCAGGAAGCTTCTCATATGTGGCCTGATCATTAACATGTTTCATCTCCTCTTTCATGCTCTGGGTCTTTGTAATATCTACCTCTTCCACACCAGACACTTTGGATTTTGAATCAAATAAATAATAGTCTTCACCATTTTTTTCTTCTGTGCTGCTACATGTTGGAGTGTATGTCTCTGTTACATATTCCTGTTTAACAGGCTCATCTTGGTGGTCCTGTTTGACTTCAACCTTTTCCTCCTTGAATGTTTCACTCTTAGGTGTCTCTTTGTCTTTTGTGTCAGTGCTAGTATCAGTGTCTTTTGCTTTATTTGCATCGCTGGGATCATCAGTGTGTTTCATCTGCTCCAAAACTGATTTCTGGTCACCAAAGTCTCCCTTCTCACTGCTTTCACTCAGAGTTTGTTCATCAGAAACTCTTTTTTCACTGTCTTTGTCCTCTTTAGCAGTTTCCACTGAAATATCTGTGTGTTTTTGTTCCTTCACAGGTGCATGCTCAACAATAGTGAATTTTTCAGCTTCTTTTTCAAGCTTAATTTCTTCTGGTAATGTTTCTTTTGCCTCCTCTGATGACGTAACATCTTTGACTTCATCTTTCTTTTTTTCTGTGAGGGGGAACACAACAGCTGGGTCTTTAGTTTCTTTGAATTCACTGGGTTTTATATCAGAAAATGTATCAGTAGCTGTATCTTTCTCATCCTTGATGTGCTTGTCAGTGACACTATGATCGTGAATTGTCACTTGTTCTTCGTGGGACAGTTTGACAGTGAGTGTTTCTTCCTCGTCTACTGCCGTCTCTTTTTTTTCTGCTGTCGTTTCAGCAGCACTCACATCTTTACAGATTTCTTTGCCTTTTTCGTCCTGCATGGCGTGTGCAGCTACGTTAATAACATCCCCCACAATTGTTTCTTCTTTGAGTGTTTTGACAGTGGGCTCGTGTTCGGTTTTAATTACATCCTGCGCCACGACATGAGCCGGTTCATCAGGAGAAGTGGAAATTATACTTGCTTTTTGTTCTTCTCCTGGGCTTTCTCTTTTAGTTTGGGGTGTTTCTTTTGCTTTTGAAATTAATGTGATTACAGGCTCTTCTTCCATCTTGATATGTTGAACTGCATCAGCAGCGGTTTTACTTTCATCATGTTCCTCTTTTTCTCCAGTTGTTTGTTCCACAGCAGGAGTTTCCTCCATACGTTGTTGTTCAGCCCTTTCCTCTGACTTCCTGTCCTCATCCTGCTCTGGGACATGTGCATCATCCTTGCTTGATGTTAAATCTTTGTTTTCTTCCTCGGAAGGTTTCATGTCAGGAATATCTTCTTCACATGGGACTTTGTCTTTTTCCGGGGAAATTGTTGTCTTCGCTGACAAATTTTCAGTTTTAGTCACTGTCACTTCTTTCTCCTCCACACCAGAGAGGCTGATGGGGAAGATCACATCCTTAAGAATTTCTTCTCCTGCTTCTTCTTTCATGGTACCAGGAAGTTTATCCATCTGACTAATGTCTTCTTTTCCAAACTTAGTAACAATGTCAGCAGTTGCTTCTTTGCTCTTTTCACCTGTGAAGGACGTAGAAGCAGACAGATCTCTTTCTTCCAAATGTTTTTCTTCTTTTGCTTGGACATCTAATAATTCTTCCTTCTCATCTTTGTAAGGCTCAGTGATGGTCTTATCATCTGACTTTTGCTCTTTCGTCACGTCTTCTGTAGATTCAGTGTCTGAAGGCTGATCCTTTTCAGTATCTCTTTCATGAGTTGTATCTTGAAATGTATCAGTCTTTTCTATCTCAGTGATCTTTTCATCTTTTGAGATTGTTTTGTCAGGAACATCATCGATTTTAGACTCCGTCCCATGAAAATCTTCCTTGGTTCTGAGGTCAGATTTATCCTCCTGTATTTCTTCCTCCTTTTTTTGTTTGGCCTCAGAAGTTACAGTATCTCTTTCTGCTTGTTCAGTTGTTGTGTCCTCTCCTTCTGTTTCTTTGGCCTCTTCTTTAATAGCTATGCCTACAGGGACTGTGTCTTTTGCTTCTTTCTTTTCTTCTTCTTTGGCAGGTTTAATATCTAAATCTTCTTTTCCTGCATGTTCATCTGCCTTCTCGTCTACGAACGACTCAGCTGTTAGAACCTTTACCTGAATGACGGATTTCTCTTTAGGTTCATCCTTGATTTGTTTGAGATCTGAAGTGTCATCCTTTGTTTTCTCTGGTTCCACACAGATGCTTTTAATAGTAGATTTGTCATTATCATCATCTTTCTTGTCATCATCATAATCATTATGGACATCATCATCCCTGAAGCCACTCTTCCTCCCTGGAATTTTAGGTGGTGAAGGCACTTTTGGTTCCTCCTCCTTATAATCAGTGTCTGAGTCTTTGACAGGTAGCTTTGCTTCTGTTAAAGATGAAGCAACAGCAGGTTTTGTTTCTACCTTTTTGTCTTCATCTTTTGGCACTAATGAGTCTTTCTCTGATTCTTCCATTACTTTTTTCATGTCATCAGATTTTGAAACTGCTGCTTCAAGCTGACCTTCTTCCTTGTAATCGGCTTCTTTCTGTGTTTTTGCTTCCTTGTCCATCTCGTCATCCTTTGCTGTGACCACATCGTGAAACACTTCTTGTTTTTGCTGCTCCAAATCTAGAAAACCCTTCGTCTTGTCTTCCACAGGAGAGTGGTGAAGAGGCGAGTGAGCTGCACTTGAGGGTCCGGACTGTGGCGGCGAGGCCATTTTCACAGTGATATCGTCGGGGCTGAAACAACGCTCCTCGCTCTCCGATGTGACGGAATCAGATCCAAACGGTCTTGTAGGCACAACAGAGGAAGTGTCTTTAGGAGCTACTGCATCAATATTTACCTCTTCAACTGGTAGGTGGACTGGTTTGATGTCATATTGAACCTTGTCAGGAGAACCTGGACTCTTTTCCATGTCTGCCTCTTTGCTATGTAGGGGTTTGGATGAAGCGTAGCCCTCTTGGAGTTTTGTAAGAGGAATGTCAACATTAGGAGTTTGGTCTTCGTCCTCCTCATCCTCTTCCTCCTCTTCTTCTTCTGCTGCAACAGGGACCTCAACAGCAGTCTTCCCCTCCGCAATAGGAAGCTGTAAGTCAGATGGAGACTTGGACAGTTTGTCGTCCTCTAAAGAAGGTGGTGATAGACTTCCTGCAGAGCGCGGCTGCTCTTTGCCTTGGCTGGAGTTTGGTGTCACTGATGAGGGCGCCGATGTTTTAGGTGGCTCCTCGGTGAGAGGTGCAGCAACAGATGCAACAGACTGATCGTCAGCAATAGAAGTAGGAAAGGAGGACATCTTGTCATATTCGGTGATGGAGGTTGCAGAAGACACGTGTTCTTCTTCTGCCAGAGGAGCGGTGATGATGTTGGTGAAAACGGACACTTGTTCTTGGACACCTGGAATAAAACCTTTCTCTGTCATGGCGGCAGCTTGCATCTCCTTCATGCCATGAATGTCTACAAAGGACCCCGTCTGATCTGGAACGGAGATGTCGTACGCGCCCACATCGTACTGAAGGTGTGGTATTCTCTCCTCCGCCTCCTCGTGGATCTCCTCATCAGAGATGGTCTGCTCTGTCTCAGAGTAGCCCGGAATCATCTCGTCCTGAATGTAGGAGACTTGTTCTCCTGCTGCAGCGCCTTGAATCACGGAGCTGATGGGAGCAGTGGCCCCTTCAATATGAGAAAGGTACAGCTCCTCATCCTCTTCTTCTTCAACTTTAGCTGCAGCCAGGATTTCCCTGGTTTTGCTGTCTGCTGCATCTTCAGGATGGACTTTAATCTCCTCATCAGCTATTACATCTAGATCTTCCACTTCTTCCAGTTCCGCTTTCTCCATCACCTCCTCCTCTTCATCCTCCTCCTCCTCCTGCTTCTCACCCTTGAATAGAGGCATCTGTAGCTCCTGCGATGTCACAGCCTTTGCAGCTAGAGTTTCTGATTTCTCCATTTCTTCTAGCTCGTGTTTTCTGTCAAACTCATCATCCTTCGCCTCCTTCCATTTTGATTCATCTTCATCTACGCCGATTCCCATGTCCTCCTCCTCCTCCTCTTCCTCCTTCTCCGTGACTTTCTTTTCTGCAGCCGATGCTTCTTCCTCTGTCTCGTCCTCATCCTGCGATGCTGCTCCCTCATCCTCAAACCTTTGAGCCTCCTCCAGCTCTTCCTCCTCAGGTGACTCCTTCACTTGGGAATCAGCATCAGCACCTACATCTGGAGCTAAGGCCCCCTTTTCAGGGGGTTTTGTTTCCTGCTGGATTTTTGAAACAGCTTCTTGTGCTTCACTCTTCTCTTGGATAAGGCTTTCTGCAGTTGGTCCAGGCGAAACTTCTTTACTTTCCCGTGGCTCTGCTGACACAGCATCAACTTCATCTTTTTTTAGTTCTTCAAACGCCTTGGTGAGGTCTTCAGGTGTGGAGGTAGCAGACATACCTTGTTTCTCTGCAGGTTCCGGCTGAATAACTTCAGCTTTTGCCTCGTCAGCTTTGAGTTCAGCCGGTTCAGCCTTTGTTGCTTTGCTTTTCACAGTTTTGGCTTTACTGGAAGCTTTAGCTTTATGTAACGTCTTCCTCACTTCAGGTGTAAGTGGCTTTAAGTCAGGTTTTGTAATTTTTCTCAGCTCGGGTTTGGATGTGTCCTTCTTCTTGTCCTCCTTTGACTTGGCGTCCTTCTTCTCGTCTTTTTTGGCAGAATCCTCTTTCTTAACTTTCTTTATTTCTTTCTTTTCCTTGTCCTTTTTCTCATCCAGTTTTGACGTCCTTTCCTTGGAATGCTTTTTTAATGATTTTTCTTTCAAAAGTTTTTTCTTTTCCGGCACCTCGGTTTTAGATTTTATAGTCTTGGCTGGCTTTTTCTCTTCTTTTTTCTCTAAAATATTTTCCTTCACAGAGTCACTCTTTGCCTCTGTGATGTTTGACGCGTCATCTTGTCCTTCTGTTTCCTTCTTTGAGACTTTTGCAATGGTTTTAGGAGAGGATTTGAGGCTCTCTTTGCTATCCGTCCTTTGTTTTAACTTGGTTTGTTTAATAACCGACGGCGGAGCCCCTGAAGTGATGTCCTTTTGTGTAACTACAGGGTATCGCAGGAAGTCAAGATGCTTTAATTTCTCTAGACCCTCTAAAATCTTGTTTTGCGGTGCATTTCCGGGGAACAGCACTCGGACAATCTTTTCGGCGGGGCTGGCAGGAAGCCAGACGACTAAGGCTGTAACTGATGTCAGGTAGGGCACAGATATTTCTCCTTCTTTACCATTGGGCAGCACAATGCCAGTTTTGGCCTTGCTGTTACCAGCCCACTTCTGCATTAAAAACTGCATCTCCTTACTGTCTTTGACAGGGTTAAGGACATACATGTCTAACCTCCCCACTCCCATCTTGTGGAAAAGCGTAATAGGCTCAATGGTGTTGCTGACCACTCGGAAAAGAGGCTCTGGCTTGATTCCCAGTTTGTTAAGGTGCTGCAAAGTCAGTGAAGCCTCTTCGATGCTGCGTTTCACTTTGAGATTTGATTCTGGCATGCGGAGCTTCTCTGGCACATTGAAGAAAACAACGCCGAGCTCAGGAGAGATCAGGTTCTTCATCCAGTCGCTGTAGTTGGTGGAGCCTTGAGACTGCTCCTCGTCCTGCTCCGCTATCTTCCTCTGAAGAAGGCCGTTGATGCCGGGGAGGTTGTCAGCTCCAATGTGTGTGAGGAGAATTGAGTCGATGCGGTCTAAGTGACGGACCAGTTTCCAGAAGCAGGACTTCCGCTCAGAGCCTCCGTCTACTAAGATGTTGAATCCATTCACAGCAAAGAGTGCGGAGTCTCCTCGACCACCGGGAAAGATGTAGCAACACGGCTTTGAGAGCTTTAGGAAGCCCCCAGAGGTGGGAGGCTCCAGGAGGTCAAAGGGGGAAGGGACGTCGACGGTTTCAGAGACATACTCTGTGAACTCCGTGATGCCCTCCATTTTGGGGAGAACAGGCTCCGGGTTTAGCTTGTACTCCAAGAACTGTTTGAGAGCCTGCAGCTGTCCCACGGAGCTCCAGCCCACCTCCCCGCGGCAGGACACAGTGAGTGTTGCCTGCTGCTTGGGGGCTGCTGTTCCCAGCAACTCACTGACCTGCAACAAGACACAGCAAAGCACAGCTAAATCAGCTATGGCACAGATAAATGTAAAAACTAAATGTTTGTTTGATATTAAAACTTTTAGGATTTATCAGACAATCAAATGTCTGATAGAGAAATTATTTGAACGCACATTAAAATGGTTGTTTCAGACACACTCACCCCAGGATCAGTAAAGATTTGTGAAAAGATCTGAGGGGTAAAAACTCCGGTCTGAAGAAGAAGGCCACCGTGATCTGAGCTCTGGCCACTTAAGACCAGAAGCTTGTGTCCTGCAGAGTCTGTCACAAAAGACTGGATCTAGGGCACACAGATAGGACAGAGAGAAGCAGAGGACAGGTAAAGGAGTGATGGTACTGCCAAGATAGAAAGAGAAAAGAAAAACCGTTGTGAATACAGCTAAAGGAACAAGGACATTAACTCTGTGGGGTTAAGAAGATTTACCAGGAGGAAATTTAATATTGGTGTTCTTGTTAACATTGAAGAAAAAAAGGGTTGATGTTCACCAAGAATTAGAACTGTGTGAAACTTTATTGTAAATGTGATATAAAAGTCAATAGATTAATGGTTATTAGTTATTTATGTTTATTTACCTGCTGAAATGAACCTTTTTGCTTGTCTTTTTATGTTGGATCGGTCAAAATATGAGCAGGCAGGACAGTCTATACCTGCAGTCTTTTACTAGGAAGCCACACTGTTGTAACACAAACAAAATGTGGCATTGTCTTGCTGAAATAAGCAGGACATCCCTGAAAAAAAATTAGCTTGAATGGCAGCACATGTTGCTCTAAAACCTTTTTTTTTTTTTTTCACACACAGGAGGAGCCCCTCCCTCCCCTGAAAATTAACTCTTTAGTGCACAGATATAACAACTTTACCTCCCAGAGCAGCAAAAGACATTATTTTCAGCAATTGGTGAAAGGTTTTGGTGAAAATACTTTTTTTAATTACATTACTGATATTTTACAAGGATTGGAGTTCTTCTGAGGTTTTACAAAGATGATTAGT
>JAUBOC010000011.1:3662660-3673453 GCA_032275365.1 Anablepsoides cearensis
CCAATTTTCTTAAGTATAAAGATGTTTTCTTTGACTTTTTGTATTTGAAGGATAGGCATGTCACAGGCACTTTAAGGGACAGGAGTATAGATCAGGTTGGTCACAGCTTATAATAAAAGCTTATAATAAAAATAAAAATATATTTCACAGTTTAAAAAAGGCCTTGTATTCCTTGAAGGAATTATATATATTTTTTTTATGAAAATATTGTTATGTGATCACACACTATTTCACAAGATGCTACGCTTTTTGTTACCTCTTCAAGTGTGTGTTGGGAATGACTCTCAGCTACTACCACACCAAACTTTAGCTCGATATCAGTCAAACTGTAGGAGTTAGTCATTTTTGTGTTTAATGATGTTGATTAGCTTTGGCTGCCAGCTTGAATTGGGTTGATTTCAAAATGAGTTAGGTAAAAATGTTCACCAAGTGATTAATTTCCGAGAGTTTCACTAAAAAAACCTCCAGTAGCTCATGATATATTTTGCTAACACAACAAACAGGCACACATGATGGTCAGTTTTCAGTGAAATAAAAGAGGTTTGTGCAGAACAGGTTTCTGCATATGTTCTGCATATCTTTATTGCACATTTCAATCTGAGCAACCAACAGGAAAAACACTACCTCCACTTCCCTTCTGGCAAATGTGTTAAAATAAAACTTTAGTGGCTTAAAAACAATAATAAAAAAAATCCAGTAAAGAGCCAATATTTGAGTCATACCTTCTGGTAATATCTGTGTCTCGTGACAGAAAGTAAAATAGCTACTGCACATTCAGCATTTGCTTAAAATATGTAGCATGTTTTCTTTTTTTACCCACACAGCCACGCAGCATCCATTTATCACTGCAGCCAGGATCTCACTGAGCTGTGACCAGTTGGTCACTCGATATTGTGAGGAAAAAAGGCAAGTTTTCCATTGTGTTTGTACCCAGAGGGCCTTTTGACTGCTTTCTGCATGGACACTTTTTGAAAATCCTGCCTTATTTTTGTTTGAATTCTAGATTGTGTACCCACCTTGGCACGTTTGTGATTTAATCTACTAAAATAGACTTTAGAAATATAAATTTGGACATTTTTTTTCAATAATTATGTATTTCTTATTAAGCATATTAAAATGTTCAGCTCATTCAGGACGTTCCTGTTACAACTTTCGGTATTTCTGTGATTTTTCCATTTTGAAATAGTACATTTTAGAATTAGGTTTTTCTGTTTCTGAGACATAATTTAAATTAGATTTTTTTTTAATCTGTGAGATTGTCTTTCTACATCTTTGTTCCTGTAAAATGGTGGAAAATCCATATAATTTACAGACAATCCATCCGTACAATTTAACACGCATGCAGAAGAAGCGCTCTCATTCTCTGAAACTAGAGAAAATCTGTCAGACAAATTTTGTGAATTGTTTGAACTTGTTAAACAAGCAACAAGACTCTAACGCTCTGTAACTCACACAAGGAAAACAAAGACCCTCACAAACATTTTAAGACATTTTCAAGACATTTGACAGCCGTCATAGCCCAATGAGACACTGGCTTTTACATTAAACAGGGAAGTTCGGAACCTCACTATGTCTCATTTTGTAATAACACAGTCTTTAATTAGTTCATTCTGTACAAAGTTTAGCAGCACTGGTGCCAACTTCTATTGATAGGCAGGTACACCCTGGACAGGTCACCAGCCCAGAGACCGATGGCTTAAACCAAAAGATTGAAAAAACCTGGAAACTGTAAACAAAACAAATCAGCTGAGGTTGAAATCCAGGACCTTTTTGCTTTGAGACAACAGGGCTGATCACTGCTACAAACATCATCCTGCAACAAAATTCTGTTTAGTTCCTTATTTTATTCATGTCATAACCTTGTGCACGACATCACAACAGCACATGCACAAAATTATTTGATCGTATTGAAATGTATTCCGAACAAATAATCCCAATGTATCGTTTATATGTGCACATAATTAATCTGGCCATGATGAGCATTTACATGCTCCAGTTTTTTATTCAGAATAGAAGTACTGACGTGTGCAGAGTGGTGAACTTTCCCTATGAAGAAGTTCTACTTCTGTGATGAACATAAACTAACGTCTTCTGAGTGCCCAGAATGGACCCACGCCTGATTTTAACAATGGTGGAGACGTTATTGCACTTTGTGTTTCTACACTTTCAACCATCAATTATGAGCTGTTTCAAAGTTTCTAACAGAAATGTTGTATCGCTAACCGAGCAGTTTTGCTTCCCAAACATATTGGAGGAAATACGTCAGGTTGATATAGGACGCACAGTCAGGTCAGATACCACAACCCGAATGGGCCGTTTATTCCAAATACTTATGTCCATGTAACAACAGCTATTGTTTGAGTTGTATTAGAGTTAGGCCAAATCACAACAAATACAGTTAACTCCGGGCTAAATTTAAACCCTTCTTCAATGGGAGTTGGTACGATTGTAACCTGCCTTTAATAATCTAAGCAGTTTACAAACACACACTTTACAACGCCTGTTTACTGGTTGTAAATGTCTCCTTGTGTTTCGGTGAATAAATCCCCTTGACGCTGCATACTGGAACTTCAAAGGTAATGCTTGAGTGAAAAGTAAAATAAATCAATTCAGATTAACTTTGCCTGGCTGGGCTCTCTGGGGTCCGTCTCTCTGAGGACAGGGTGTGTCGGGGACACTGGATCCACACCGATGTCCCTGTCAGCAGATGGGCGTGGACAGGCCGGGGGAGGATGGGGCCGCTGGGAATTACTCCTGATGAAACGATCAATAGTTGCTGCTGCTCTGCACCATCAGAGAGGAACGACGGCAGACATTGAGGCATCGCCTCCTCCTTCCTGCCCCAATATGGCTGCCGTCAGCACAAACCGCCTGTCTGCAGTGTGACGGCTCTGTCTGTTTGTTTTGTTTCTGTCTAGTCAAAATGCTCATCAGACAGTCTTTCTGAACATTTTACTTATTCAGACACTTGCTCACAATCTCCTTCACTTTGTAATATTAGATTATTTACACAAATACTTGTTATCACAATCTTAAAACAGCATATTACATATTATTATTGTATCTGTCAGTAACAGTTCTGTGTAAAAAGAAAGTGTTGAAACATATTCATCCCTGAATCTGCATAGATTTTAATTTATGAGACGGAGTTGTCTTTTTTGTATAAAAACAAAAATAAAATGATATCATGAAGAATATTGTGAGGAGGGAGATATGCTGCAGAGAAAGACGGAGCTAGTCAAGCAGAACGGAGCAGAGATAGAAACTGTGACAAAGCAGCTTTACCATCTCGGAGCAATAATTTCAACTCTAAACTTGGTGATAGAATGAAGCAAAAAAAAGGGGGTATTTCAACAGAAATACTGTAAAATCTAGCATTTTATTTCAACTTAAAATCTGAGCGAAAATGCTGCTTTAGAAGTGAAAACACTTCACTGATTCAACAAAAATCACCTTATATTAACTTTATAAAAAACTGCACTCAGTAAATTAGTTTAGATTTGAAAATGATTGAGAAGCTGTTTGAATTTATAAATCTATTTCAACTTAATTCAAATGGTAAATTGCACAAACCTTCTTGTTTTATTTAGGCTGATTTGGATTAGTTAATTGATTATCTGCTTGAGGCAATTATTTTAATATCCAAATTGATTTCAGCTTAATTTAAAAGTGCCTCATAGTTTGAGTGAAACGTTTTTAATGGATTGAACCAAAGCAGTTTGATTTTATACTTGACTAATGTGACTGGTCAGAATTCATAAATATATACTCTTGTATATGGTACAATAAGATGGGATAGAATATATGTGGCTCAGTGATGGACCTGCTAACAATAACTTCCACAACAACAAACAGTTTGACAAACATAATAATAATATGCATAAATACCAAACAGACAAAACCCCATTTTACAGTGACATTAAAGAACAGCCATTACTGTGAGTTAATACAAGTCCAAGTCCACATTGTCTCCCTCTGTGCCACGCATTCCAGCAGCAGTAAGAGAAGCAGCAGAACAAACAGGGGCAAAAAAAAAAACACTGCAAGACTGCTCGCTGCTGCATTCTCCCAGCCAGAACCACCCCTCTTTTCTCTCCTTTGTTGTCGACAAATCACAAGACTCTCGACTCGGTGCCCTTCTATTGTCTGATTGACTTCACCAGGGTTTTTAAAGGGTTTGAAGAAAGGACTTAATGCAGCAACGAGGACTTTGTAACTAAGACAAAGGTTCATCTCACAAAGGTGCGACTACACAAAAGAGCTTGATGATGTATTTTTCATCAAACGACAATGTTTACGTAGATTTTCTGCATGTTAGTGGCTTACATGCTGCCTATAAAGGTGTACAGTTAGCTCTGAACAGGGAGTATAAACTGTACTGAAAGAAATAAAGTGACTTAAGTGGAGCCAACAGGACTTTGTCTGCTCCGTCAGTGACTAAACAAATAATCTGACTAATCTTATTGAAGCATTGTCATGCAGTGAAGTTTCACAGTAACTCCAACACAGATGATTTGCAATTGAGAATACAATCTCACATTGGAAGCCCCAGTATTTATTTATTTTTATTTTTTATTGTGTTATTTCCTTTAAAAGGATTACACATGCAAATGCTTCAAAAAATCTTAACCTGGTGTTGGACTAAGTTGGTTTCCAGTTCTGCTCTTTGAATCAAAAGTAATGGTAAATATTACAATATGAGGATATGATTTTCATTACTTAAAATAAAAAAAAAATAAACAAAAATAAACAAAAAGGTAAACTATTAGAAAAAGTCTACTGGAACAAACATTAGACTTTTTTATTTAAATCATCTTATGTTGAGAAATAACAGGTTTTCGTCAGTTTTGGTCATTTTTTAAAAATAATTATGAGCAATCTCCCGCAATATAATTAGATTTTGCATGAGCATTTTGATGCAGCTCATCAAATTTTAGCTCAATATCTATTTGAGGAGTTATAGTAACTTTTGTGTTTGATGAGGGCAACAAAAATCAACAAAAATGATTGCTTTGTAAGAGTTCCATTATAAGCCATGAGATTATTTGCTAACCCAGCATTCAGATGGACAAATGCTCAATGTTACACAAGTAGGGGTCTCTGTAATACACAGGGGGAGCTGCTTGGCTGTGTGAGTAGAGTTTATCCTAACCATGATTGGCAAAGTTTAAAATATTGGCAGATGACTGACCTGTATTGTGGGGCAAGTTAAAAGATAATAGTAAAATTATTGTAAACAGGTCAACATAATTTACTGACTTCAAATTTCGTGTACGGCCTTTAAACTTTGTGCAGGTAGCTCCTTCCTGTCTGTCAAACAGACCAATCACGTCTTGAACGAACTCCTCACACACACCAAGACACTCCAAGTTAGTGACTCTCCTCAAGACAGAAGCAAAAATATTATCTTTCTCCTTTCTGTGGCCACCAACAATTAGTTCAAGCTGATTGATGATATCTCAAAACTTTGTGATGAATTGCTTCATTGTTTTCTTCACATGGATCAGTGTTTACATGCTCTGAGTTAGATTAATTACAGATTCTGAAACTAAAAGTCAAAGCGTTCTTAGTCATGATGGGAGCTCTATCCATTAATAACTTATTAGTCATTTACTAACATTAGCATAACCACAATATATGATGCTTTTGTGCAGCAGCTCATATCACCATGTGCCACAACTTTTGTACAGCTAACGCTACAAGTGCTAATGTAGGGAAAGTCAATAAGTTACATACAGTAAATGAGGGGATATAAGGTCTAGTATAATTATTGTAGTAAAAAATATTTTAGTTTTTTACTAAAGTTGTGTGTGACCCAAAGTTATTTGACCTGCTTTAAATATTGCTATTTGTAAACTAGTGCTTGCTTAGTTGCTGCTTTTAAATAAAAAATTAAATATATTTTTTAAAATAAAACTAGTCCATCCCTCATCAGTTTCATGAGTTAAATTTTAAGCAAACATATGTGTTGTGGATAACTCTCAGCTACTAACATGTCAAACTTTAGCTCAATATCTGTAATGTAAATGTAGCTGTACATTTACTGATAACTTTAGAAAAGTTGTATTAAATCTGTCAAGCGGTTAATGGAGTATTTTGCTAACAAACACACACACACACACAGAAGGAAACCGTCTTTCATGGTGGCCGGCAGTAAAAAATAATGTGACTAATTCAAATTTATCGCCATTATAATTCTCTTTCTGGGCTTCAATGAAACAAAAAACAGACACTTGATACAAACTAATGAGCTATCTAAGGGGTAATAAAAGTGATTTTCATTTCTGTGTTTGTTAAATGAGTTTTAAAAAGCACTTCTGAGTGCATCCATGTTGCAGTAAACCAATGGTCCAGCGATGCCCATTGTTTGGAACTGGTTTTATATTTATTCTGCCAGTCCGTCATACAATGCAACACACTCCTCCTTGTCTCGGAACACACAGCTTGCCGTAGGCGATGCTCTTATCTGAATTGGGCAGGTAGGGTCTCCATGTCCGCCTGCAGCACGGAAGCTGCCATCAAAGTCACAAGTTTCTTGTTAGGTGTCTGCTTCGAACAGCTTCGCCCGTGCTTCTGGCTCTGTGGAGAGCAGATAAAGAATTCTGGACGCTTCGCTTTTTTCTGAGACCAGAGTGAATGTGACGGAGTGTGTGTGTGTGTGTGTGTGTGTGTGTGTGTGTGTGTGTGTGTGTGTGTGTGTGTGTGTGTGTGTGTGTGTGTGAGGCATTTGAGTAGGTACATTTTTGCTAAGCAATTAGGACTTTGTTACCTAATGGTATAAGTAACTTTTTTCCCTATAATTTCTCATTTCAACAGGTCTGCTCAAAACCCAAACACAAGAAAATCCAGCTGAAGCTGGTTTCAGGAGCTATTGCATAATAACCAGTAATTGGCAGGCTATCTAATGTTCCCATTCAAGTGTTTACCCAGAGACATAAGACGGCTAATACTTAATAAGACGGTCTAATTAAGCATGCCAGCAGTCAGAGCCTTTAGACTTGGCCAACTGGTCCTGGCAGGGCAGTGGACTTCTTTCTAATGATACTCCAGTTTACTACGCAGTTAGTGGGGGCTGTCAGAGCTGCTAATTTGTCTGATGAGTTTATTTTACATTCAAATTAGATGTTTGCTGCCGTGATGGTAAAAATCTGTCCAGATATTCTCCTCCCCTCTGATATGGCTGATCTGTAATGGTTTCTTTACAATCATATTAATGGTTTTTACAAACATCCTTCCAAAGCAGCTAAGAATGAGAGACTGAGTGTATTAAGATAAATTGTGACCCATCATATCAAAACGAGTATTAAGTCCTATTTTATCAAAACAACCTAACTACATTTTCAGATTTCTGGCTTTAAAAGCTACATTTTGATACCTAGATCATTCGGATATTATAAGTAAAATCCATATTTATGACTTAATTTGTCTTGTTGGTTTTGATAATAGATAGATAATTGGCCTGAATCCTAATTTTATGTAAATGTAATGAGCAATTTTTTAAAGTCCTTATAAAGAGGAAACCACAAATTATATTTGAATATTGAGATTTCCCAGCTGAAAAGAAACAAAACATTTGTAGCTCACATGGAAAATTTTAAAATTTTAAGGCATTTTTCCTCAAAATCAGGTTTTTTGTTGCTACTGTTTAAAAAATTCTTCAAAATTTTGTTTTATGATTATATTTCAGACACTTCATTCAACTGATACATTGATAAGGCATTTATTCATTATGTTTTGACAAAATGCAATTTTTGCAAATGTTTTAATCAATACACTATATTTGCCTATTTCTCCATATATCACTTTTAGACTTAATCCTCATTTCGATGTGATGGGTCACAAATACACAATAACAGGAAGTGTAATTCTCATCCACTCACTGACTGAAAGATAACAGTCAGTTTATTAAAAAGTCTGAACCAAATGGAAATAATTAGTGAGTCAGTTGTCTGTGATTGTTTAAATTATTGCTGTAATGTACTCCTGTTTGAAAACTGCTCTTCTTATATTTCATGACAGAGTAAAATGTGATTCTTGATAAAGAACTGGTCAAATTTGGCTGTTCGATCACCAGGACCTTCATGTGTGTAAGTGTACCGAACCCTGCCTTTACATCACTGTCATTTGTCTTTTATTTAGTTATTTGTATTGAATATGTTTTTTCAATTAAGTAAAAACAAAGTGTTTCTTTTTGTGGAGATGATTCTCTCAGTAACTTTGGTGCTTTGACCTTCAAGTTTAGACCCACAGTTAAGAACTTGGAGCTAACCTTTGACAAGGATTTGAAGTTAGCTTCTGTGGTCTTTTATCAGCTACGTCTTTTAACCAAAGTTAAGCCTTTTTTAAATTGTCCTGACCTGGAAAAGGCCTCTCGTGTTTTTATCAGCTCAAAGCTTGACTACTGCAAAGCTTTGTGTGTTGGAACAGATGTCTTCAACTAGTCCAAAATGCTGCTGCTGCCCATCTCTGCCTTTTTGGTTGCTGCACTCATCTGTTGTATTGTGAAGCACATTGTGCATGTTTTTGGAAAGGGCTCTATAAATAAATGTCAGGTTTATTGAATTCTGTAGTTATTTACAAGCAAAAACAGCGATCCTTTTTGGTGTTGGTCGGCTCGGACTAGTTATTAGCTTTGTTATTTAGTCAGAATTCAACTCTGTTTCTCCAAACTGAGCTCAAAGTGCTTTCTACTAAACCTTTAAACAGAACACAACTTCAAAACATCACTCAGTTAGCTGTGCTACAGAGAGAATCTGATGTAACAAATATTTGATCTGCAGTATGCCAAAAACAGCCTTTACTTTTCCAAAAAAAAACCATGAAACTAAAAGAAAGTTTTCCTTTTGAACTAATGTGTTGAAATCAAAAGTAGAATTGTGTGTTTCCAGTATCTGTAAATAAGACTGGTACCAATCAGAAACATCTTTTCAGAAGAAGGACCTAATTGAAGGATGGTGCTGAGAGACTGTGATTCATTCAGCTCAAAGAGCACTTCAGCATAAAGTGATGTCTGTGGTTTAGACAGAAGAAAAGGAGGCTTTTAAGATGTCCAAACCTGAATCATATTAAATCTTTGAGATTTGAAACGACAAGAAAATCTCATTTTCACAGGTTATTTTATCTCTGACTACTACTAATACTAACATCAGAGGTCAAAGATGAGCTTTATTTACCACTGAATAATAATAAAAACTATCTGTGTTTTATTGAGTATTTAATTAAACATGTATTATTCCCCCTAAGACGTTAAAATATGACACTTTTTGTATGGTCTTTAAAAATATTAATTGTTTTTGTCTTATTTCAAATTTTAAAGGTTTAATCGTGTTTATTGAGGTACACCAATATATTTAAATTCAGTGCTTCTGTATTCCACCAATATGGCAAACATATCAATAAAGTACACATCCTATGATTGTTTATACTTTGATATGTTGTAATTTAAACTTACATCATGCTGATGTTTTGATGTATAAACTGTACATACTGTACTGTACTGGGCCAAACAAAACAAGATCACAAGAAATGTTAAAGCGCCTACCAATACGGTCACCGTAGTAACCACACACCTGTGTCTGTCACTCCCTGACAGGCAGTCTAAGGGAGCTTTGGTGTGTATTTGAGAGAAAAACAAAGGTTTATTGGAAGTGGGACACATGGTTAAAAATTAATGTTTTGATGTATAAAATTTAAGAATTGTAAAAAACATGGAAGTAAAAAGAGTTAGTAAAAATTTTCAAAAGTTAATGAGCTTCATCATCAGCTGTTAATAAAACTTTCCACGGTAAAATCTCCAAAGATTTAAAAACTTAAAATGTGATATTGTACAAACAGTATTATTAAACTTTGAATACTGTTTGGTCAAAATTCCTTTGTCTATAGGGACATTTTTTACTGATTTTATTTTGTTACTTTTGTCTGCACTATACTGCTTGTTTGTGTTTTGATTAGATTTCTATGGAAGTTTAGGTTTCTTATGAGGTTTATTTTTATTTTGTGGTTCTTGTGTTGTCTTGAGCTTTTCTCAGTCACTTCTCCTCAGTTAGTTTCTGCTCCTTCAGTCAGTCTGCCACGCCCATCTTCACTTGGTCCCTGTTTTCTTGTCACAGCTGCAGTCACTTCTATTTATCAACCTCCAAAACAACTCTCAGTTATTACTCTAGAAATGAGCATTTAGCATTATTTTAAGCGACATCCAGATCCCTCTGTGACTGGTTGTGTCTCTTTGTGCCTCCTTGTTCACCGTCTTAGTAAGTTTGCTGCAAGTCTTTTTCTGTTTATTTTTTTTATAGAAAATTAAAAAAATAAATAAAGTTTATATTCAGTCTGCATTCGTGGGTCAAAATCGCCCTTAGACTGAAAGTAGCCATAAAGCAGACAGGTGTGGGCCAGATCTGGCTGTGATGGAACTGTTTATAAGATGGCATGCCACAATTGGTATCATTGTGGTTTGGTTTATGTGGCCCAAATCTGTCAAAGCCGCAACTGGCCCAGTTGTTTGGTTTATGTGGGCCAAATCACTTGGCTGTGATTTGGTGTAAATGGTAAATGAACTGTACTTGTAGCGCCTTTCTATCCAACCTGGACACCCAAGGTGCTTCACACTACAATCTGTGCCCTCATTTACCCATTCACACAGCATCTATGGAGACTAATCAGTAGCTGTGTTTCCATTACAAATGTGCCCAAAACTTTGTCGATATTTAGTTAATGTTGAAAAACACAGTTTCGCAATTGCGGTGTTTCCATTAGGAAAGAAATGCTATTGAAATCACGCGTGAATACGCTTGTTC
>JAUBOC010000011.1:3803998-3816635 GCA_032275365.1 Anablepsoides cearensis
ATAAAATGTATTTTACATCCCTGGCACGGCATTTAATTAATTAATAAAGATCGCCCTTTGAAAAAACAAATCGCCTTTCAACCCTTCAATCGCCGATAGACGATTGAATCATAAATCACTCCATCCCTAGTTTATATCGAAATTACATCAAAACGGCAATGAGGAGAGGGTCCAGCCTGGGCTGGAGGAAGAGGAGGCTTGCGTCCTGAGTAGCCATGGCTGTCAGGACCAAGGCAACCCAAAGTTGAGGCGGAGAAGAAACCTGCTTGAAACTTGCTCTTGAGTTAGCGCGCTTCCAATCTTCTGCTCTTTCCCTTCTCCCGCTTGAGACAGCTGCAACAGGGGATCAAACTGGTGACCTTCCAGTTCTAGGACGACTCCCCTAACCACTCTCCCACAGCCACCCCGACCACAATTTGTGAGACTGAAGGACTGTGTGTATAACCGGCTAGTCAGCAGCACAGGAGCACCACCATTCCTTTTCACACTGTACACTTCAGACTACCAGCACAAGTCACACTGCTGTCATCTACAGAAATACTCAGATGACTCTGCAGTTGTTTGGTGTATCAGAGATGGACAGGAATCTGAGTACAGAGAGGTGGTGGATTGCTTTGTGGCATGGTGTGGGAACAATCATCTCATATTGAATGTCAACAAAACAAAGGGAATAATTATAGATTTCTGGAGAAATAGTGTTAGATCAAACCCTGTTTCCATCATGGGATGAAGTGGAGGTGGTTGAGAACTATAAATACCTCAGTGTTCATCTGGACAACAGACTGGACTGGAGACTCAACAGTGAAGAAGAAACAGACAGGGCAGATTGTACTTCTTGAGGAAGCTAAGATCCTTCAATGTCTGCAGAAGCTGCAGATCTTCTCTGTTGTTGAGAGCGCCATCTCTTCTGCCGTCATTTGTTGGGGTAGCAGCATCAGAGCCAGGTACCTAAAAAGGCTAAACAACCTGATAAAGAAGGCTGGTTTTGTTCTAGAGCTGACTGTGGAACCTCTGGAGATGATGGTGCAAAGAAGAATTTTACATAAAATCAAGAACATTGTGGCCATCCTCTTCATCAGACTGTCATAGAAAAACAGAGTGTCTTCAGTCGGAGGCTTCTTCAATTGTGTTGTAATACAGACCACTACAGAAGATCTTTCCCTAATTTCCCTCTGGGATCAATAAAGTATTTTTGAATTGAATTGAATTACACAAAATATAGAGTTCTTGTCTTAGACGAGTCAATAAAACTTTATCAAGACACAAACAGACGTAACGTCTGTTTGTTTAAGTTGATATGTTGACCACATATTCTTTATTTACAGGTTAAAATATATTTACAAACTATAGCAGGTATGAAATGATGGCATATTGAAAAAGGTAAATGCAGCAATTGTTTGAGCAATAAAAACAGACAAACGAACGAACAAACAAATACTAAGGGAGTTAGGAGATTTCCTGCCTCCTAAGGGTGAGAATTTAAACTAGTCTTTCAGTTAAATTCAATTAGGTTGAGGGAACGCTGTAAAGTCTAGATTTTACCAAGACTCATACGAAAAACAAGATCAATCCTAACCTGGGCACCTGTTTAATTTGTCACAAGCTTATTTTTGCCTACCAGTAACTTGAGTTCAGGACTAGAGGGGAGTTGTCAGCTGGGAACAGGTTGACTCTGGAAGTTGTTCTCCAGAAGAGAATCTGTTGTTTAGCTGGCTGCCAGACAACGTATGTTTGTGAACTCGCTGGTCTTTCAGTCAGAGAACCGGGTCAGCTGGTCAGAGGGGAGGCCTCGCCTTCTTTCAGGATGCTTTAAATTGGTGGTAGTTGATCCAGACTTCGTAGAGCAAAGCGGATTAAAAGGCGCATTTAATTTAGCTTAAATAACTTTTCTATAAAAGTTCAAACCCTGTTTGGGTTGGCTCAATTACTTAGTTACTTGTTCTAACGAAGTTACATTAAGATGATTACAAGAAGAGGGTCCAGCCTGGCTGGAGGAACAGGAGGCCTTGAATCCTGAGCAGCAATGGGAGAGGCTGTCAGGACAAAGATGGCCTGAGGAGCATCAAATTGCTCACTGCAATTGGTGAGCTGCACTGATCTGAACTGAACTGAAAATTCAAGTCTAAACTGCAAAACAACTGAGAGATTGGAGCTGCGCACTAACTTTTGAAGGCTGTTGGGCGGAGTTAGTCGTGCGTTTGTCAAGTTTAAAATGTCCAAAACTTTTTGGAGGGAAATGTTTCTACACCGAGACAAAGAAAATGGGAGTGTTTAGTTTACAACATTTTGCATCTAATTAAAAAGAGGGGAGAAGTTTAGTTTAACATCTAGTTTTGCTTCAGAGTAATAAAACAAAGGATTTAATCTTCTAACAGTAACTTTGGTAGAAATAAGTTCTTTAAGACAAGGTAAACATAGTTTATATGTTTAACTTAATTTTAACCAGAGAATAATAAACAATTAACCTAAAAGAAAATTGTTACACATATAATTACTAGAATCAAGTTTTTAAGTATATAGAAAAATTAAAACATTACTTAGGTAATGAAACACAATTGTTAAGCATGGAGTAAAGAATCTCCATCACAGGATGTCATCCACCTGTAAACAGTTACACACAATACAGAGAATAAACTTTAAAACTTAGTGTATGATTAATTAATTAAAATAGAGAACGCTTAGTGGATCTCAGACATCTTGGATCTGGAAGAAAACAGGTTAAATCACATTTCTTTGCAGATTAAAAAATATGAAAATTGACAATTTGATGCAAGTTTCTTTTCTTTTTTTATATTTAATGGAAAATGTTCAGTTCTTTAAAATTCAGTCAAGCTGAAGAGTCTGGTCCTTGTTAGAGACAAGGATTTACGACATCTTTGAGAAAAGGGAACATCAAGTCTTGAGGTAAACCAGATCTTGAGGAGTTGATGTTCTCAAGGAGTAAATTAACTCAAAAACACAGATCTGACATCTTCAGAGGAGACATGGAGTCTGGGTTTATCTGTACCATATCGTGTTGGTATCATATACTTTTTTCTGTAGGGATTTTCAAAGGAATGTTGGAGCAGTCTTAAACCAAAGTCATAAAATCAACCAGTGTCCTGGGCTGGTCTGGGGAGAAAAGTTCAACAAAGCGTGGGATTTTCTCCTCTCTGAGTCGTTGCCATGGGAATGATTAAAAATATGATCAGAGATCATAATTTCACACGCCATACAACATCGACATTGAAATTAACTGTGCAATAAAAAAGTAACGCTATATTGCCTTATATGTATTAACTCGGTGCTAGCATGACAAATTAACAAGCTAAAATGAGGTCCTCCATCCACATTTTCAGTTGCAGACTGAGTCATTTTTGCTTTCCCCTCTCTGTCAATGTGCTCTGATTTCATGTTGTGGATCCCTTTAACAACCTCTGTTCTATTAAAAAAATCCTTGTAACACTGAATTTTGTTGTCTGCTTTGCCTCCATCAGTGTAACACCTAAGTCTTCATTTCAATGGGGCGGGGTCCTCACCACCGCTGCACCTGTAATTCTTTGTGCATGCAGACTAAGTAAATCACCCGCAACACACCCACACAGGCTATTTTTTAAAAATTTGCTCATGGTATTTAGTAATGGTTATCTACCGTCTTGACAAAACAGACCCAAATGTAGCAGCAAAGGATACTGTAAGTCAAAGCAGCAACTTTTGTTTGTGTGTGTTTATGACCGCTTAAGTATTCCTTTTATGTATTGACAGAGTTGCTTCCAGCTGGTGAGATGACCTCAGCAGTGATGGGGATTGACTTCTGTGACTCAACACAAGCAGCAAACTTCCAGCTGTGGTGAGATGAAAGTATAATCCATATACTGGAGTTTTAGCTGTTGTCCCGAACAATGGACCTCATGCAAGAACATTTTCATATTTTTATCCTAAATTTCTCTTACTTTTGTTCCTTCAAAGGGCTCGTACGAACATGCCACATCAGAATCCACAAATGCTTCTAAAAGTGTGTAAATTAACAGTGTAAACATGATGAATGCCACCTGTACGTATTCAGGTGCTTGTGCCCGAGGAGAGGTAATTAGCGTAATTACCACCCCAAAAACACCATATAAGGCTACGCTTTCTGCCTCACATACCAGGAAGTGTTCATTCATCAAAAAGACAGCACAAAGTAAAAAGAAGAACCTCACAAGTTCAGAGATTGAAGTCCTGCTCTCAGAGATCCAGAAAGGAAAATCTGTCATTTCTACACTTCCTGCCCAATCAGGAAGTGTCCATTCATGAAAATGAAAGTAAAAAGAACTTCACAAATTCTGAGATTGAAGTGCTGCTCTGTCATTTTTAGGACCTGAATGGGATGAATTACAATTGCTAATGCTGGTAATGTCGTGTCTCCCGTGGGTCGTATACAGTCACAGTAATAAAAATCAAAATCATATTCAACTCTCCTGCTCTTGTTTTCCTTTGGTCAAATATTTTTAATATATGTGGAAAAAATGGTCAAACAACTTTGTTAAATAATTTTCATTCATTCAAAAGAAGAGCCACAGCCAGGACCGATGAGCCAGTCACCCGCTGTCTCCCACACACGCAAGTGCTGTCAGATGTGGTTTTGAATAAAGAATTTTAAATTGTCTCCAAAAGATGTCTGGCACTTTGGAGAAAATTGCAGTCTTTCATGCATAGCGTGCATGTGCTGAATAAATCTGATTCTGAACAAAATAAAATTTGATGAAAAAAATAACACGACGGCTCAGTGGTTAGCACTGTCGCCTCACAGCAAGAAGGTCCTGGGTTCGATCTCCGGTTTGGACCTGGGGTCTTTCTGTGCGGAGTTTGCATGTTCTCCTCGTGCTTGCGTGGGTTTTCTCCGGGTACTCCGGTTTCCCCCACCCCTAAAAACATGTACAATAGGTTGCCTTCAGGCCCAGGCCTCGCTTGAAAAAGAGATCTGAGATCTCAATGGGATTTGCCTGGTTAAATAACGGTAAATTAAAAAAAAACAATCTGTGTCTGAGTAAAGCTGTTGATTATGTTCACTTCCCGTTGATCTCATTGGCCAGGTCTCTCTTGAAAACGAGATATTTAATTTCAATGAGTTCTACCTGGTTAAATAAAGGTCAAATAAAAATAAGATTATATACTGAGACAAATTTATCTTCATTTAATGCATAATTTAAGTTGGTTTGTAGTTTGAGATCTTCATATTAATATTGTAATGTTATACAACAGCCTTATTAGCCAATTTAATTTAACCAATTTATATTGTTAATCTACCTTATTGCATTTAAAATTATAATTCCAATTCAAATGGAATAGCTTATTGGGAACACAATTATGGAGTGTGATTTATTTTCAACTCAAAATATCTTAAAACAAATGAAATATAAAGTTTTTAGTGAAGAAAATCCATCTGAATTTTGTTTGTATCTGAAAAAAATGTAATACAACTAAATTATTGAATGCCTTAAGTTCTCCTTAATCACTTCATCACTTAATCAGTTCTTGCATGAGGCCTAATGTATGTGTCTGTTACAGCAGACAGGATTATTAAGAAGTGAATAGGCATGCTGAATCCTGAACCTGGAAGCCAGGAAACACCCGTGCTTGTGAATCGTCATTTATTGAAACTGAGATCAAGAGATGTGTGAGAAGTGAGATTACAATTTGCTTTATATTAGTATGGCTCAGGCTTTAAAATTAGGTTATTTAGTTTTTGTGTATTTCATTCCACATATCTAAATTATATTTTTTATATTTTACATTAAATTATATTTTGTAATTTATTATTTATTATATTTTAATATAAGTTAGTAAAACAAAATATGTTTCTCTCTCAAGTAAAACATTAAGTAAAAGGTAAATATGCAAGGTTTTTATAATTATTTTTAGATTTTCCTTCAGACCCAACTATATCAAAATCTGTTCTGCTTTTGATTAAAAAAAGGTTTTGTTTTCAGGAGATAAGATCATATTCAGACTGTTAGCAATATAAAACTCACTAAAAGTATGTTGTATTGCAGCAGCCACACCAAGAAATTCTTCGTGTCGATCCAGCCACCTGTCGGAGAGCTGATGAGGCCCGTCTTCCTCACAGAAAATGAGTTTAAAAAGGAACAAGGTGGGTGCCATTTTAAATGCAATACATTGTGTGTTGATGATGAGCTCATAAATCTTCTGTATGTGCTGCACAGAAACAAGATGCAGAATAAATAAAAGAAAAAAATTAAATCTCCAGTAAAAATTTAGAGATTCTAAAGTTTTGACAACAGCAGCTAACACAGTGGATTAATTTGGCATTAGATATTTATTTCATTGTATACCATAAGTAATTTACTCTAAATTAAAACAGAAACAGAAAAATTATATTTTTAAACTGTCACTCTTAGAAACAAAACCAATTTGTTCCAGCCAGGTTTGCCAAATTTTAGCAAACCATACCAAACCAATTTGACGCTTTTGTGATGGAGAACTTGAAAATAATAAAAACAACAATATTTGAAAGATTTGTCATTGTGACTCATTTTGCCATTTTACTGTTGAGTCCTGCATGTATTTTGTTTTGCTCTCTAAAGACAGAACTGATTGATCCACATTGTTCTCCTCCAGGTCAGCTGATGGGTATGAATGAGATCACGGAGAAGCTAACTTTGGACGTCAAGTGTCGGAACGAACATGCCATCGTCCAGAGAGTGACCACTGCCGCCAACCTCAGCAGAGTTCCCTGTGGGTCTGCCAAAGAGTGCAGGTAAGAGAGCTAAAGAAAGACACAGCAGCAGTTTTATCAAACAAGTTGAGTTTCTCCTAACTGTAGTTTTGACATGTTTTTTGGACAGAAGAGGTGGCAACCTTTCACAATACATCAAAATACAAACAACTTTAATAATAATAAATTATTATTTTTTTCTTTACTCCTGACCATTTTCATTAATAACATGATTTACTTTTTTGTTTTTATGTTATATTTTACTGTTTTGTTTTATGAATAAAATTTAAAAAATTAATAAACTTTAAGGTTTTTATCCAGTAACAAATATATACATATATTAATCCAAAACAATGAATGTTGCAGTGCAATATGTGAACAATAGTTTTTAGTATATGTAGACATTTTATAAGCCCTTGTAGAGATTTATTTGGTTGAAGTTTGTAACTTTGTCTTTGGATTATACTAAATCCCACAAATATGTTAACTTCTCTATCAGTTGTACTTTCTGTGTGTTTTACTTTGAAAGTGTTAACATAGATAAACAGCAAGTCAAACTCCTTGGCATGAGCCAGGAAGATTAGCATGTTTGTTCCTTCATTTTTCTTTGTACACAGCAAATTGTACAAAATCATGGCAATAAATCACAGTGAAACAACAAAAAGACACCGGATCGGGGAGCAGAGAGCATTATAGCTGTAACCTTTAGTTAAGAAAAAGCTGTATATCAAAAATAAATTTGACTTTGCGTCACAGTCTATGTAAAATGCCTTGAAATTGGCCTCTGTTTCTTTAAGAAGCCCCTGTTGTTTCTGACACTCCCACTTCATGCACTCAAACATGCATGAATGAATCAAAGCAACCCTCTGGGTATGTTTTTGATAAGGAAATGACACTGATAAAAAAAAAAGAAAGTCGACTTTGCATAACCCCTCCTCCACACCGGGCCCCCACCACCAACTTGTGAAATAATTGATGCCAAACTTTCTTCTGAGTACCTCCAAAAGCACTTGAACCACACTTTAGCAGTTTGTTTTGTCAAGGTTTAACAGGACTCACTTATAAGTCTCAGTAGTTTGCCTCGTAAAACCACTCACCATTCTCAGCCAAAAATAAAGTAAGTACCTTCTGGTGTAGCAGCTCATTCACTAATTGTAGTAACTTCTAACCTTCATCCCACAGCACAGCTATAATTTACTGCTGTCTAACATATTTTATTTAGTGCTGTTTGGGATTTTTTAAGTCAAACAAGGTAAAGCTTTATTGACCGCTCAGAGAGTACCAGGTCACTATAACGTCATAAAATTGACCATTCCTGGAAAAAATTGTTGTACTTTTACTTTAGCTCAACTTCAGACAGGACAGCAAAGATTTAAGACTTAGATGGGTTTCCCCCAATAAAATATGTTTAAATGAAAAATCAGAGTAAAGACCAGCTCTCTTTTATTTTACTTTTACAAATATTGTGTTAACTTATGTCATATGGATCCTAACTGGCCTGTATTTCTTCTTGACTTCACTTCTGATCTTTGCTGCTTTGATCTCAGTCCTCCTGTTCCTCCTCCTGATTATCCTGTTCACAGGTTCGCTGGCAGGACGGTCACTAGCAGTAGCTTGGTGCTGGTCACCGTCGCAACCAGAGAAGAGGGTGCCGCTCAGCTGATGGTCAACTGTGAGAAGATGGTGATCGGGACCATGCTGGTCAAAGACATCCTCTTGGCTCTGACACAGTGATGTGAAACAGCAAACTTACGTATGTCCCCCATATTTCAGTTGCCTCCTTTATTTTGTCCACATCGCCTCTGCTCTTCAGCAAGGAAACAACGTGTTGAAAATCTCAAAAAAATTTAAAAATCCAAACCAAACACAACAAAATCTGATGAGTCTCAGATTTAACATTTAGATTTGTGATTCAGAAACACCTTATTTAGCATATCCTCTTTGAGTAGCTGTTTGTTTAGGGAAATGTGTATATTTTTATTTGCTATATCCATCCATCCATCCATCCATCCATCCATCCATCATCTTCTTCCACACATCTGAATTCGGGTTGTGGGGCAGCAGCTTGAACAGGGAAGCCCAGACCTCTCTTTCCTCAGCCACTTCTTCCAGCTCTTCAGGGAGGACTCCAAGGCATTCGAGCCCAGAGACATAGTCTCTCCAGCGTGTCCTGGGTCTTCCTCGGGGTAGACTATCTCCCTAGGGAGTTGTCCAGGAGGCATCCTTACCAGATGCCCGAACTACCTCAACTGGCTCCTCTCGATGTGGAGGAGCAGCAGCTCCACTCTGAGTCTCTCCTGGATAACTAAACCCTATCATTAAGGGAGAGTCCAGCTACCCTGCAGAGAAAACCTTCTTGTATCCACAATCTTTTTCTTTTGGTCACTACTCAAAGTTTGTGGCCATAGGTGAGGGTAGGAACGTAGTATGACCAGTAAACAGAGAATTTTGCCTTACAGTTCAGCTCCATCATCACCATAACTGACCAGTGCAGCAGATGCCGCAAAACTGCAGAAGCTGCATTGATGCATCCATCAATCTTGCACTCCATTCTTCACTCAATCATGAACATGACCCCAAGATACTTAAACTCTTTCACTTGAGGCAGAACTTCATACCTTGAGGTGCAGAACTACTTTAATATTCCCTGCCTCAGCTAGGATGCCGAGTTCTCTTGGTTGAAGATCTGTCTGACGAGTTCTTCTGCCAGGCGTTCCTAGCAAACCCTCACTACACATTTGGGTCTACCGGGTCTATTCGGGATATCCCCCCGCCATCTGATCTAACTCACTACCAGGTTGACAGCTCAGCTCCTCTTTTCACCCAAGTGTCCAAAACATACAGCTGCAAATCAGATGACACAACTACAAAGTAAATCGTCAATCTGCAACCTAGGGTGTCTTGGTGCCACATGCACTTACGGTCACCCTTATGTTTAAACATGGTGTTTGTGATGGACAAACTGTGACTAGCACAGAAGTCCAACAACAGAACACTGCTATTTATTTAAAAGGATAGTGCATATTAATCAATATTCGATGAATATAAATGTGCCGGAATTAGCACAACAGCTAAATTTCATCCGTAGTCCTACGGGGCTCGTTTTGTGCGTATGCAAGCTTTATAAATGCCACCCCTGCTCTCTGAAACAGTTCCATCTCCTCTGCATCAAGATTTCCCCTCAGCCTTCTCACTCATTTGCATGCATGAGTCCTCCAAAACATTCATCTCCTCTAGACGATGAATCTTGAGCTCCAACACTGTCACCTTCTGGAGAAGCTGGCAGAAGTCCTCTCTTTTGTGATGCCTCCTTTCTTTTTCTGTCGTTCTCAGCAGCTGATGTCTCAAAATCTTCTCAGGTTCTTCAACAGCAATCAAAAATAAAAACCCAATGTTCTCTGCTTATTAAAGATTGCCCAGGAAAGTCTAAATAAAATAGCAGAAAGCCAGTGGATTCTCTTCTTAGAAGTCTTATATTTTTGTCTCTGACTCCAATCAACTCAAGGGCAGAACACAGTAGTCAGCAGGCAGGCGGAGAAAGTAAGGCCTTTGACAAAACAAAGCCCAGCCTGTCACATGCAAATCTATAGGAGAGGCTGCACAAAACTAACAAACTGGCCTCACCAGAATGATGAATCAATTTTTTAACATTTGTTTGACTTCCTGGTCACACCCCTGAAGGCGGTACCTTTTACATCAGACTTTAGAATGCAACCAACTTTTGTTTATGCAGACACACAAACTCTCATTCTCTGTTTAAACCATATGGCTGTTATGATCAGAAAGTGTAAAAATACAAATACTAGGCCGCATGCAAGAACACGTTTGTATTCTTATCCTAAATTTCTCTTACTTTTGTTCGTGAAGGGTTCGCACGAACATGTTACGTCAAATTCAACAAACTCTTCTATCTTCAGGAAAAGTGTGTAAATGAGGAGCGTAAATCTGATGAATGCGTATCAGGTGGTCGTGCACGAGGAGAAGAGATTTACATAATTTCCACCCCAATAACGCCATATAAGGATATACAATTCCTGACATGCAAAGTAAAAAAGCTAACCTAACTTTACGAGTTCAGAGATTGAAGTTCTGCTCTCAGAGATCCAGAAAAAAAAGTAATTTTTGGTAGCGTCAGCTGTGGAATTAAAGAATCTGCTTTAAAGCTGAGGAATGAAATGTTAACGTCGTGTCTCCTGTGGGTCGTACAGTCATGGCCATAAAAATGTAAACCATATAATCATATTCATCTAGTCCTGCTCCAGTTTTCTTTTGCTCAAATATTTTTAGTTTAAGTGTAAACATCTGTGTTACATAGTTTTCATTTATTCAGAAGAAAAGCGCGCACCGCTTGCCACTCCCCCCCCCTCCAAAAAATGCCTCCAAACTTCAATTAATGCATAATTTAAGTCGGTTTTTAGTTTGAGATCTTCATATTCATATTGTAGTGCTCTACAACAGCATTAATAGCCAGTTTAATTTAATCTAACCAATTTATGTAGTTACATTTAAAATCTAATTCCAATTCAAACAGAATAGTCTATTGTCAACATAATTATGGAGTGTGATTTATTTTCAACTCGAAATATCTTCAAACTAACGAAATATAAATAGTATAAAAGTAATAAAAGTAACAATAATTGGAGGGTCTGCTCTGCGGGAAATATCGCGAAAAAATCTTGTGGCCGTTTTAATGTATGCATCCTTTATTTTTTATCAGAAAAATGTGAGAGGTGATTCTTTCACTCAAATCCTAACTGGGTTGGGTAGGCTGTCAATAAATTTATTCCAGATACACAGAACACATGTGCTGACAACATATATTGACAAAATAACTCTTAAAACACATTTCTACATGATTTTGGTTAAATTTAATACCAAAAAATAGGTGTTTTTTGACTTTTTTTTCAATATTTTCATCTTTACTTCATTGACAATCAACTATTCCCCCACGTTATGACCTCAGTCAATATGTCATTCTTTTAACCAAACAGTATACTCATACAGAAAAAATTATAAAAATCTGACTGAAATCAGTTGATCTGTGATGATATCACTACTAGTTGGTAATCAACAGGCTCAGAACCTCAATAGAGTTTAGGCTACTCTCAAACTTCTGAAAGACATCCTGGATATTTAGCACCATGGCATTTTACAATTGGAAAAGAAAAATATTGTTTTATAACTAAATTAGAATTTGCTGCCTGTTGTTTTTGTTACTCTAATTTGGAATGACAAGAAAATATGTACTGTTGCTTTAAGAGATGTAGACAGATACAGATAACTGTGGTGTAATGAAGTGATTGTAGCTGATATGAGGTAAGTTTTATGTTTTGTTTCATTTCCAGCTTATTATTTTTCTTTATGTCTATGGTTTAAATGTTATAAAGCATCTATTTGGGATTAGATCTAATTTAAGGATGTTTTATAAGTTATTATCAGTACCCTAGTTACCTAATCATAAGTGTCAATTAGCAATGAGAATGTTATAGCAGTGTAGCTTGAGGGTACTGAAGCCTGAATTTTAAACATGTATCACATAAATATTACAAAGGGAGAAATAAAGGTCTTAATTTAGAGTAACAAATTAGTTTATTTAGTAAACCTGTCTTATCTTATGTATCTTATTAAGTTAGCTTCACTTAGCTTATAGTTTGGAATGACAAGGCTAGCTGTTAACATGGTAGGGTTGGGTAAATATGGGTAAAGAGGAACACTTTTTTAAATGTAGATTATATGTTTTTTTCATGTTTAATTGAAGAGCCAGATTATTTATTATTATACATTTTAAAAAACCTTAGGATCTCTAGATCATACAATGAAAAAAATTGAAATTCTAAACAAAGAATCCAGAGTCTTCCCTCAAACACAGGTTACCTTAAAGTCACATTTTTGGAGATGATGAAAGTGATAGCTTAAACATAGCTTTTAGTAATTTAATAG
>JAUBOC010000011.1:3958370-3968474 GCA_032275365.1 Anablepsoides cearensis
AGCAGCAGAGTGAGGAAATGTGCTCAGTTAGTGCTCCAGCAGTCTAAGTCTTATAGCAGCAGAAATGAAGGATAATTTTACAGTTTATTTTACAGTTAAAATATATGTTTATCAAATAAAGTCTAATGTTACAACTAATCGTGGATCCCTTTAAACACAGAGAGGTTGGAATAAATGTGACTTCCTTTCTTAAAGGTTTATAGTTGTAAAGTAACCAATTTTAACTAGTATTTTTTTAAATCTTGTAATACAATTTACAGCTACATAAACTTGTGACATGTTGATTCTGCATCTTAACTCTTTAACTGGACCTAATGAGGCTTATTTTTGTGCCCTAAATGCTGTGCAGAGAGCTACATTCTGATAAAATATTTTCTCAAACTCTTGTCAGATCGAGTGTTTGTTGTCATTCCTTCTTCAGAAGGACTTTCTTCTTCCTGCCTTGCCTGTTTTCATTCCTGAAGGCCTTCTGGGAGGAAGGAGGAGTCTGTTTCTTCCAAAACTGACTCCTCCAATCAGTAGTCGACTCTATGATCAGGCTGAGCAGAATCCAGCACTTTAAATCAAGAGGATAAAAAATAACAACACAAGAATTAGAAAAAACAATATGTATCTGTGGGAGGTCTCCATTTCAGTTTAGGGGTAGAAATAACTATCATGAAACTCACTTCATCCTCAAACACAACAATGTGTTTGATGATGAATCAGTGACGCTGTCAATATTAGCAGCAACTTTATTGCTAACTACAACTAGAGAAACTATTTTCAGTGTGAATCCAGTCAGAATGCTGAGTGACTTATAAACTCTATTGAAGAAGATGAAACTGTTGTTCTGTGCTGTGATGGACTTGCAACCTGTCCAGGGTGTACCTCGCCCCTCACACTGTGACTGCTGGATATGGGCACCAGTGACCCACACCACCCTGAAAGGAATGAGCGTGTACAGAAAATGGATGGATGGATGGATGGATGGATGGATGGATGGATGGATGAAACTGTGTTGTTCAAGCTTAAAGAAGTAGAACACTAGCTACACACTAAAGGAGCAAAAGACTAACTAAAATCAACAAAATTCTAGCTAAAAGTAGCAACATACTAGCTAAAAGTATTAAAAGGCTAGGTAATAGCTACAGTAGCAAAAGGGTAGCGAAAAAAAAAAAAAAAAAAAAGAAAATGATAGGTAAAAGTAGCAAGGGGTAGCTTAAAGCTGAAAGTGACAAAATGGTAGCTAGAAACTATATGTAGCAATGAGCAAGCTCAAAGTAACATTATATAGACTATGATTTTTACAGTATTTATACAAGTAATATGAAAATAAAACATCTAACACTTCATAGGCACAAATCTTGTTTTGGGAGAGTAGCAGGCCAGTGTGAATCTTTGAAATAATTATTTATTTTCTCACCATTTTGTGTCCAGTTGTGTGAGTAGTTGTGAACAGTGGAAGCCCACAGTTTTCCACTAGTGCCACTTAATGTAGTGTCGGTACGGTTCAGTACGGTTCCAAGTCCTTTCATTAGGCCAGATTCATGGAACCAGCCCTTTTCTTAGAACCTACGTACTTCCTTGTGGTTCCAAGCGGTCTTAGCCGACACCAAAATGCGACATCAGAACACTGTTCGTCACTGACTGGGTAGTGGGTGGAGTCACCGGTTGGTTAGGGGGTGGAGTCACCGGTTGGTTAGGGGGTGGAGTCACCGGTTGGTTAGGGGGTGGAGTCACCGGTTAGTTAGGGGGTGGAGTCACCGGTTGGTTAGGGGGTGGAGTCACCGGTTGGTTGGGGGGTGGAGTCTCTGCTGCCTTTACAACAAAAACTCGAGGCGCCATTTTTTCAATTGTAGCAGTGACATTAGTCCTGTTTCCATCCAATTTTAATTTGAATTTTGGGCAATTTTTTCTAACTTTCAGAACTTATTTGGCAAATGTGTTTTTATCTCTCATTTTGCGCATTAACTTTTTTTTTTCCGAAAAACCTAAAAACCACCTCCACCAACTGCCCAAAACCCGTTCCGACACTGACCGTACTGACACTACACTAAGTGGCACTAGTGGAAAAGGGGCTTCCTCAATTCAACATGATTTAAGATGGATGCTGCTGCTTATCCACCTTAGAAAACACAAAAGATTACTTAAACTGAGTCAGTTATACAAAATTTGAGCTAAAACTTGATGTGATAGTAGCTGAGTCATTCACATCACGTGCTCCCAGCCCTAACATGCATGTCTAAAACTTTAGTATTAGGGAAGAGGGGCCTTACATGATAAACTACTTAAATTTTAGTTTTGATTTGAATAAATAAACACTAATCTTGGGTTTCTGCTTAACTTGAGATCTTTGCAGTAAACAAGATAATCCGCATAGTTGTGAGTAAGACTGAAACTGAGCCTTTTTTCATTCTTTTGAAGTGCTCTGGTTTCAGTTTTAAAGACTTGGTGTTCAGGTTTATCAACAGCATTGTGGTGGCTGTGTCCATTTTAAATCACCAGGAGAACTGTTGTCCCCCAAGCATTGCTGTGAGACTGTGACCTCAGCAGACACATGTGGAGCAACAGCTGTGCTGAGCAGCTTATGAAACCTGCAGGACAAGTTCTGCAAACAGGGTGCAGGCGAACCAATGGCAGAAAGAGAGACGGAAAAGGAATGAGCTGAAAGACAAGCAAAGGCCATTCACCGGAAAGAATGAGGGCTGGAGAAAAAGGTTGAAGTGCTGAGAAATTCAAGGCCAGAAAAATATTTTGAACTGTGGCACCACCTGCTGGTCCAAAACACTCAAAACAGCTTTAACTAGCAAAAACAAAAACTGCTCTTTTAAGAACTGCTCCATTCATAAACAGAGAAATTTATCACGTCTAAATTATTCTATTAGTTGTACTTTATTAATTTTTGACTTGTCAAAAAGTGTAGAAAAACTGGTCCATGATTTTATCATTGTTGTAATTCTTTATTTTATGGATGTTCAATAAACTTGTAAAAGGTCTTGAGTTGATCCAAAATGCTGCTATTAGAGTTCTGATGGGAGTTAGAAGGAAATATTATATTTTTCCAGTTTAAGCTTCTCTACATTGTCTCTCAGTCAAATCCAGAATAAAATCCCTTCTAACATAGAGACCTCTCAACAATAAAGCTCCATCTTATATAAAAGACCTTTATATACACATCACACTTTGCTATCAGACTGCAGGTTTACTTGAGTTTCTAACAGTAGAATGGGAAACAGAGCTTTCACTTCTCTGGCTCCTCCAAATTCCAGTTTCTGTCTGTGAGGCTGACACTCTACTTTTATAATTAGGATCAAAAATTTATTAAAAAAAATCTCCCTAGTTCCCTTTTCTACAGGCTTAGACTGCTGGAGGACAAACTGACCACATTTCCTCACTCAGCTGCTGTCTTTACTTGCTCTTCTAATGAAGTTAATATGTTAACTTAGGTTCGGGAGAAGGACCACATCCAATCCACACCTCCAATTTTCCTAGCAGCCTATTTAATCTCTGCTCACCCATTCCTTTCAGTTTGTACGTTTCGTCAACCCCACCCTCCCTTACCCTCCTTCCTTCACCTCATCCTGCTTCATGAAATAACATCTTCCCCTTATTTTCCTTCATCACATCATCCTGCTTTTCTTTCCCTCCCTCTCATAACCATGCTTTACTTCTTTTTGCTGCAGGTTCCATCTGGGGGGTCCAGGCTCTGGAAAATATATAGGAAATACATTTTCCCGAAGACCATACCCCCACACTGACTCTTCTTCTCTCAAGATGACCTATCAAAGCTCCTCCATCCCCTCATCCCTTCAACCTCTCCCTACAATTTAGGCAGCACAACGGCTCAGTGGTTAGCAAGAAGGTCCTGGGTTCGATCCCCAGTTCGGACCTGGGATTTTCTGTGTGGAGTTTGCATGTTCTCCTCAAAAAACATGTACAATAGGTTGCCTTCAGGTCCAGGCCTCCCTTGATAAAGAGATCTGAGATCTCAATGGGACTTGCCTGGTTAAATAACAGTGAATCAATAAATAGATAAATAAATTAAGTTATATCTTTGTGGTGTGGTCCTTGCTAGTGAATCTGTAGTTACCTGTCTTTATTAACCTCTGGAAACTTGGTCTTCTGGATCACATCTAAGCAAGTGCCAGACTAATCTCACTACACTTGAGCAAAGTGTGCAACTTATTGTAATACAACTAGAGTGTAGGTGAAGAAAGAGTTTTAGGTGATTGTAAAACAACATTTTAAAATAAGATGCCTGTAAACTACTTGTACGTTTAGTACAAAAAAGTGCAAAAGCAGCTAAATCAAAGTAGCCTTAATCACAACAGAAGAGTTTCACTTTGGTTTGTAGAAGCAGCATTTAGTAACTCAAGTAAACGACTCAAAGACATTTGTTTAATTGCATCAATATTTTATTTCCATTTGTGCCTAACACATACTCAGAGAAATTCTGAAGGCACCTGCAGATAAGAAAACGATAAAATACATGAAACTTGAATATGAAATGATGACTGGGGAGTGACCAAAATAATAAATAATGGAAAAAAAACAGGAACACATAATGATAAAACGACTCACACACTCTTGTACTTGCATCAAACCGAGGACTTGGTATTGACTTCCACTCATTTATGTAACTGTATTTATGCCTAACCCAGACATTTTCCATTACACTAAACATTACAAGGCTGTTCCTAACCCTAACCTGAACCAACACTTAATTCACACAATACCCCTAAACCTAAAGCACAGTATAGAGCTGTGTTTTATTTGCAAGTGGTCCTCACTCTGTAGCAGAAACAAGTACACACACACACACACACACGTTTGTTTCTCGACCTCGTAGGAACCTTCCATTGACTTCCATTCATGTTTTTTAGACTTTATAACCCAACCTTGATCATTTACCCTAAAACTAACCTAAACCTTGGTCCTAATCCTAACCCCACACCTGTAACATGCATTTGGACCCATGGAGACCTGGCATTGGTCCCCACAATTCACTTAGGTCTCCACGAGGCTGCTTTTTTTGATAAAAAAAAAAATTCCCACAATGTAGGAAAATCCCGTACACACACACACACATACACACTCACACATACACACACTTGTTATTTCCTTGTGGGGACCAGGGTTTGACTTCAATTAATTTTCTGGTAATTTTATAGCCTAACCCTGACCATTTACCCTAACCTTAACCTCACAGGTACATACTTGACCCTAAAACTAAACTTAATTTATACCATGGTCCTAAACCTAACCCCCCCACCCAAAATTAGCATCCGTATTGGTTCGGGCATTGGTCCCCACAATGATTATTCAGTTCCCACAAGGCTGCATTTTCTGGAAAATGGTTCCCACAATGTAGAAAAAAGGTGAAGCCTTTTTATGTGTGTGTTTAAAAGCTTATCTGCCCTCTTGTTTTAACTATAAGGTCACAAAAATTAAAAGGCACAATATTTACACATAAAGCAGTAAGACTTTAAATCTATTAAACACAAAATAACCTCCTAATCTTTTAATTCTGTGCTGTTTTTCTACTTATATTTACTACTATGAAAGTATACATAGAAGGTCAAAAATAGATGACTGTCAAAAAAAATTGGACATTTAGTATTTGACACATAAAAAAATAAAGTAACATTGGTATACAATTATAATGAAAAAAATGTACAACAAATACTTAAACATCTCTCAGTTTAGAAAAGGGTTTGCTTTTTTGGATTTTTTTTATTTTTACCTAAGCTGTGATGCTTTTATTAACTTTTGTGTAGTAGTAGGAAAAAATTTAAAGCAATTATCATAGAAAGACTGTGACTTACATTTACCTTTATCCAATGAAACAAGACTTAAGAGTTTTTACAAATCACCATTTCATTAAATTAGTCTATATATTCCACTTTTATATGGAATGCTCATAATAGTGATGTTTGCTCTGAAATTCTAAAACAAAACTTTAGCTGAGTCAGTTTCTTTTAATAATTTCTTAACTGCAGACTGACCCTGGAGACTAAAAATGAACCATCCCTGGTTCTCATTCAAATGTGTTTAACTCACATGTCGTCCTTAAACCTAACGCAGACATAATACCTCTGATGGTATCATTGTGTTAGCATGGTGTGATCTTCTAGTGTGTAGTTTCAGCTTGATATGGTCTGATAGTCACACAATTGCAAGACAAGAATTGTGAGTATACAAAATACTGTTGACATATAGAACATAGTGAAAATGCAGAAAAGCATTCTGGGGCATTTGTCATCTAGTGTTAAGGGAGCCTAAGATTAACATTAGGAATAACAAAGAAACATGTAGTTTAACATCTAGAAATTGGAAAGCAGTGAGGCATACACATAGACACAAAAGATGTATCAGTTTCTCTGTCAGTTTGAGTGTTGTCAAAAGTATTAATATTAATCCTTAAACTCAACACCTGAGACAAGACAAAAGAACCTTTAGAACAACAGAAACAAGGACAGGCTCTCAGTCTACGTGCACAAGACATAATTTTACTTTTTTTAAATCAAATTTCCCATTGAGCCCAAAACAGTAATACTCAAAAAATACAGCATGTTTTTAATTTACTAAAAACTCAAGTGATTAATATTCATCCATAGTACCATACTGAATACAATGACAGAGCACATTAAAAATCCTTTTTTGCAAACATGTAGCATGTTCATGTCTTCATTTGTGCCCCTGACGATGAGAAAGGATAAATCCAAAATAAATAGCCATGGCCGCCTAGGATAAGGTACTGCTTCTTTCTTTGTCAATAAGTGTTCAGTGTTTTCTTGCCTGAGAATGTGTCCACAGTTCTACTGAGATGACATCAGCATTGAGTTTCATTTGATCTGCTGTGGCAAACAGTCCTTAATACTGAGAGGAATGATATAAGGAGACTTCCAAAACATGAGAATAAACCTTCCTTTTTGCTTTACCTAAAACTGTCTCAAACCCAATACTGATTTTTTTTCAAGGCTGGGTTTGTTGTCCGACAGTGCTGCAACAACTCTGGGTCAGCGTCTTTGGAGTCCACGCTGGTCATGGGAATGTTATTTGCTGGGTCAGTTTTGCGAAATGTCTCAGTGGTGGCCACCTCTCCATTTTTGGGCTTGAATACAGCTGTCTGAACATCGTGTTTGCCTGTCTTGTTTTTACGGATCAGGTAGTAGGCCAAGATGGCTGCCAGAAGTAAGAGAAGGAGGACTACCAGGATGGGGATGAAAATAGACCAAAAGTTGCTGTGGCGGGAAACCTGTGGGTTCCCCTGGGAGCTGGAGCCAGGAGATGCAGTGGTGAGGTGGTCTCCAAGGGACCAGTCTCTTTGACCAGGTAAAGCCCCTCGACTGTGCCCATCCTTACCTGGGTGGTCCTTACTGTTGGGAGTCCTTAATAAAGTGGCAGGGTAAACCCCAGATGCATTGTAAGGGCCTGTGTGAAAGGAAAGCACACATTCTGCTGGAGGGACTCCGTGGGCTTTGAGCAGGAAGCGAGCCTCATCCTTAGTACCACCACTTTGTGATCCACCATCTGAAATGTCCATCACAACCCGACCTTCATTCACATCCTTCTGGCTGAATGAGTCCAATGGTTGACCTGCACCAGTACCCCCATAAGTCAAAAAACGAGCGCCCTTTGGCCGCTGGGTGATAGTAAATGTAGGGGAAGTTCTAGTCTTGTTGGCCAAAGCAGTTGCATCCAGAAGCCTTCTGTCTACCTGGACGATTGCACCCTGAGGTAACAGAGGATCCTGAGCAATCTTGGCCAAAGGCTGTACAGTGATGTTGAGGACAGACGAAACGTTAGCAGCACGACTACGGGCCGTAAATGAAATGCTGTCTCGAGGTGATGTGGACTTGACAAAGCGAACGCTGACTCTGCCTTCTTTGATCTGTTTCTGTGTAAAGGCAGATGTGGGCTGCCGGTCCACCATGATAGCTGCATACTTGGGACCGCTGGTGATCTTATAAAGGATGTCCTCCTCAACTGGGCCCCCAGTTGTAGCATTCAACATCTTTTCTGTCACAAGAGTCTGATCATCACCCTGCTTAACCTTAATCTCAGAGACTATGTCAAGAAGCAGCTTCCGAGCTAGAATGCCAATGTGTAGAGTGAACGGCTCTGTTTGAAGTTTGCCATCTGATACAATGAATTCCAAAAAGCCTTCATTAAGGCTGCCATCGCTGCTGAAGCCCACCTCCCCACGATTGACCATCTCTTGTGTGAACTTAGAGATTGATTCCAGTGTGATACAATTAACCAGCTTCCCATTGCCAGGTGCTTTGGTCACTATGAAGTGGACCTCATCTGGTGGGCTGTCTTTGTCATGAGTGTTGAGATGATTCTTAGTCAAGACGGTCATGGAGCCTTGGAGAACCTCCAGGAGCATATCTGTTGCAACTAGTTCAGGGGGGTCAGAACCTCGCTGTTTGATAGAAATATGGAAGACCTCCTCTAAAACAACAGACTCCACAGGGGAAGACACACCACGACCCTTGGATTTTAGCCTGGCCCTGAAGGAAAAGCTGTCAGAGGAAACCCCTGAATCATCATGGAGGTAGTCCAGCTTTCCTTCAATGACATCTTGCTGCATGAATGTAGGCGCATTTTGAGGCAAATCCTCACCACTCAGAGTGATCCGACCATGATTGGGAGAGCGCTTAATCTCAAAAACCACATCCATGTTGGCTCGCTTTGCTTCAGGAACACCCGCCAGAAGGTTGGAAGCATCAAGAATTGAACTGTCGATTGCTTTGCTCTGGCCTCGCACAATTTCCAGACCTACGAAATAAAAAACAAAAAAAACAAAAAACTTAACACCAAGGTTCATATACCATGTCTCTCAGTTTTTAAGTATTGTTTAATAACACACTGCTATTCCCTGGCCTTTGACTCACAGTGGGTCGGTTTTCAACCTCACAGTTATATTACTGTGGGCATTCCAACCGTTTGTGTCTTTTCTAACTTCTGTTGATCTCTGCATTTTATCCTGTGTCCTCCACATATTTGTTTTATTGTTCAACACTTTGGTTGGCCTTGTGCTGTTTTTAGTGTCTTATAAATAAAATGGTATAAAAAAACAACAACATGTTGGCAGATTTGCAGAGACAGATGGAAAAGAGGCCTGTGCTGTTTTGACACCAAAGAAAAGTAAAAGCAATAAATTTCTTTAAACTGTTAGTTTAGCAGTTAGTAGAGCTGTCACCTGGACATGGGCAACTGCGCCTCTGAAGAAAAGGTATTTTGAAATGAAAACCGATGCTTTCTTACTGTGACCAATTGTGAATCAAATTTTATTCTGACTTAACTTTCAGCACTGATTCATTCAAGTCTTTTAGACACAGAATTGTGTTAAGATAACTTAAGATTAATTGTCGAATAATGGTTTATTAGATTAAAATCTGTTCCAATCAATTAACTGGTAACATCACTTAGACAGAACGATACGCCCTCTGAGACTGTTTGAATTTGAATCAAAAGTAAAAACTTTAAACAAGTTTTTAAATTGTGTTGATAGGCCAAGTAAAACCAGTAAAAAATGCCACTTTAAAAAAAAAAAAAAGACCATCCAATTTGATGTGTGATGTTTTCTTGTATTGCATCACAAGCTGTTTGCTTGGAACACAATACAAAAAAACAAAAAACAAAAAAACACCACAATCTCATGTCAGATTCCTAACTGCAAGAGCAAGGGATTCTCTTTTCTTTGCATTACCTGGCAAAACATTTTTCATTCCCATGCAATATTTTTTTGGGTTCCCACACAGAAGTTTAATGTTTTGTATGAACAGAATTAAATCAAACCTTTATTTTGAAACATCCAATTAAAACAGGATGTGTCGTCACAAGTTCGGGAAACTGACAATGATATTTTGTGGCAGTAAAAATATCTTCATATTAAATATCTCCATGTGTGGCTGTGATACCACTACACCAAGGCCGACCCTGTCTCTTCATTGTGTAAACCAGCAGGCACAACAGTAATAAACAGCTTTTGCAAGAGAATGCAAAAAGTATTGCGAGGTAATGAAATAGTATTGTGTGGAAACACACACACACACACACACACACACACACACACACACACACACACACACACACACACACACACACACACAC
>JAUBOC010000011.1:3986594-3999810 GCA_032275365.1 Anablepsoides cearensis
CTAGACATTTAACTTGTATAAGAGTTATATCTTTGGTTTTGAAGCAGTTCATATTCAACTATAATCCTTTTAGTGGTCAGAGGAGATAAAAATACAACTTAGACAAAATATACCTACAGTATGTACAACACACGGTGTACATTTGGTTTTTCTGTTCTGTGTTGTAAATATCATATAGGTTTCACTGAGACAGAGGCTCCTCAGCATAGCAATAAGCTGAACCCCCCCCCCCCATCTTGTGGGATAAAACCTTGAGAAAAAACAGTTGCACAGAGACATCAGTCATCCTTTGTGAGGCTAGCTCGATGGAAAACAGCACCTGCGGCCGAACCAAGCTAACTCTGTGTTGACTCTTCATGCAGAAAAGAAACCTCAGCCTCCTGCAACTTTCTTGTTTAAAAGGCCTGCAGCCCTGGATCAAAGACATATATACATTTGTTACTTCTGATGCTTTTTGACACGTTCACAGCTCTCCTCTGCTTTAAGGGCAGTTACAACTTTATCTAAACAAGTGCCAGAGAGCTGCTTAGATGTGGGGTTCAGACTCACAGTGCAGGAAGTGCCAAATGGGTCCCATATGACAGGCATTCTTTTGTGGGTAAACCCCATCATCATTACTCGTCAGAGAAAGTCCCAATTAGTTTGCTTGCATAGCAATGAACAGATGTAGCCAATTCATAAAAAGATTAAAATCACTGTTAGTGTTCAGTGCTGGAGGCATGATTTCTTTTTTTTATTCATGTAGTATTGATGTAAAGTGCCAGGTTCTGTTTCACTACTTTATTCCAGCAACCTATGATCACAATGCAGAAGTTTACTGTGGATTTAGGACCTAAAGGAGACCAGATGGTGTGGGGTGCACTAGAACAAAGCATTGCTAGTTGCTGCACATGTCTTTCTTGTTTGACTCAGATTTTGTTTTTATGTGACACATCTGGCAAAACGCTGTCTTACTGCATTCTGCTTTCTGTTCTACTGTATGCTTCAACAACTAAGTAATAATGTCATAGTTTCATAACAGTATTGAAAACATCTGTAAGCCCAGGTTCAGTTTCTCAGGACCAGTAGGTTTTAAGGTGTGCTTGAGTTCAGTTTTAAATACAAAGAAGAAATAATTTTCTTTGTAGGTTTTTAATTGAGAGGGACAGAGACATTCTTCTGTTTTGATACCGTAACTGCTGTTATTCACTATATTTGTTCATGTTTCCTGTTAGAATCTTTAGCAGACAGGGTGACTATGCCTAACAGGATCAAAGGGCATGGCGTTGGTGCACCCACTCATTATTACAAGAATACACCAGGCAGTGTTTTTTGGCTTTAAGCAGTCTGAAGGCACCGTCAGTTTTTCCATGATGGCTCAGCAGAATAGAGCTGTAAGAATAAAAGTAGACGAAGGATCCATAAGGAATGTGAATATAACTATCCTCACTAAACTGTGTACCCCATTCACAGTGCACAGTGTGTTTTCCACTGGTGAGTTCTCATCTATTTTTCATATTTTCCTGATGCTGGGGCGTCTGAACCACATGGAGAGAGACCAGATAACTGGGCTGCCGTGGCTCTCTGATTCCTCCTCCTCTTCCTCCACCTCCTCCCCGTCTGTTGCAGCATAACAAACCCAAAACAGCGCTAACTCATAATAACTAGGGAAAGTTCCACAGAGAAGTCCTGCTGTGGAAAAACAACCATGATGTAGAAGTGAGAGAAAAGATTTTGTTCTCCCTGGAGTCATTAGAATGGGATAAATCAAAGATTATTTTGTTTTGTTTATTTTTCAAAGTGAATGAGCTCTTAAAAGGATGTTTTGGCTCCAAATATATATAATATTAATAGGAGGGATAATATACCCTATGTGATACAAAATTAATAGAGACACACATACCTCAGTGAATAACTTCAATGAGCATCAAGGAATTTCTAATCACATTATAAAGTGACCACTATTTTACTATTGTTTTGCAAATACTTGTAATCTAAGTGACAAACAGAAAAAAAGTAAAGAAAACCAAGAGATGGTGACATAATAATAATAATAATAATAATAATAATAATAATAATAATAATAATAATAATAATAATAATAATAATAATAATATATTTTTAGACCGATGAAAACTATCTGAGGGTTATAAAAACGGGTAGTTTCATTATGGAATGATTGCCATAGTTATTTCTTAGAGGCACTGTTTTTTGCCTGCTTTTATCCTCAGTTTGATTATAAAAAGAACTAAGTTGCTACATCAAGGCATTAGAATAAATCTGTGTTTGTCTTTGTCATGAAAGTTAGATGCTGTGATTGTGCAACATTTGGGCCAAAGGTAAATGCACTCATTTCACAAAATCACATGACAAACTGAACCAGGAAAAGAAACAGATCTGATAAAAAATGTCAGAGTCAAGTCCACATAATAACATGGGCTATTTGAGTTGATTTGGCGTGGCTTTCATGTTTTTGCATTGGGTGATCCCACCCGCTTTCAGCTCACTTCTTACAACCAACTCTCCTGCAATACTAAGCAAGCTGAGTTGAGCTGGAGATTCGATGTCAGCAGACTGCAGGCCACTGATTGGCCAGAGAGTGATGTCAATCAGGAGAGGACCTCCTTCACAAGAATTAAACCCATCCTTTTTAAAACCCTGCAACCACAGAATTTGTTTTTATTTACTTTTTAAATATATACCATATTTATTAAAATGACAGCACATAAACCAACACTGTGATACTATGAAGAGGTGCGCATGTTTCTGTGCTTGTTGACTACCAACAAAACTCTGATGGAGAAAGACCAAATGGACTTGATTTATGGGCTCCAGCCAGAAAAGTTAAAATGGCCTCAACTTGGCCATGGCATTTCTAGAAACCGTAGAGGATGGAGTGTTTTGTGACTTTATTTCACTTATTGCTGTGTTGTATTTCCCTAGAATAGAAAACAATGTCACAGATGTTTTAGGTGGCTGTGCTACGATAATCCCGCCCACATCAAAGAAGAAGACAAGAACAAAAGAACACAGTACTATCAGTGCACATACACAAAGCCAACATACCTCGTCCCACGGAAAGTAAGTGACTTCATCCCCATTCAGGTTGCGCAGTTCACCATGCTGTGGTGGCTCGTCCACAAAGAAGTCGATGTTTGCTAAGCTGTAGAAAGGATGTGAGATGTTTACAATCTCTTCATTGATTGCTCTACTTAGGCCTTCTTTCACTGAAAAGTTGAAAGCCTGGATGGGAATAAACCGGGGCACGATGTTCACGTTGACATGCAGGTCCTCCAATGTGTTATAACCATTACTGACATCCACTGTGAAGGAGTCATAGCCCTGAAAAAGAAAGATGTTAAGATCAATTACTAATATTCACTAATAAGTCTTTAGAGGCAGTGTTTTTGCCTGCCTTTATCTTCAGTTTGATTATAAAAAGAAATAAGCTGCCACATCAAGGCAGTAGAATAAAATAAAAGGCCATAAACCTGAATCGATGAAGACACATAAAGGATGTGTTCCTGATCAATGTCCTCCTGAGAAAAGGAGTGAATGTAGTCGAGGACAGGCGAGGCCATGTCATCTGAACTGTTTTTCAGCATGACCACATGACCAAGCCGGGGAGGCGTTTTCACTGTGAACATCATTTCTGAGGGCAGAAGGTCTTCTTGATTCACCTGAAAAGTAAAGGTAAAACAATGTTAAAAGTTTGTCCAGACTAATGTGAGAAACTTTTGCAAAATATAATTATTAGCTTTTATGTAATTTTACATTAATTTTGTCTTATAAATTGGCTGTACTCATGCAGAATGTGCTCAACTGTTTTGTGAATCTACAATTTGTGTCTCATCCTCTCAATCACATAACAGTTGAAGCAAATAATACTATATGCAGCAATTTTCTTAACAAAACATACAGATGAGCATATCAAAGGTCATTTAGAGTTCAGTATCTTGTAATTTGCCTGCTCAGACTTGAGGATGCAACACCACTCACAGGAACAGCTGAGAGATTATTAAAAATAAATTAATTCAAACTTGTTTGAAATCGGTGTACTGTATACATATACAAGTGTCTATCGGACCAACGGCCTACTGTAAGTGGTGGTTGTAGATGAATGTCAGTACTCTACTTTTATTGATTTAGTTAATCTGTGCTCAGTCCTCTGTCCATCCATCCATCATCTTTCACCCACTCTTCCTTTAAGGGTCACGACGTCACTGGTGCCCATATCCAGTGGCTGCTGGATATGGGCACAGTCTCGCCTAGGGACAATTTAGAATCACCAATTAGCGTAACAGTCATGGGAAAAAACTGAAGTATCCAGAAAAAACCCATGCATGCATGGAGGCAACGTAAAAGCCTCAAGGTCCCAGCTGGAATTTGATCTGGCAACCTTCCTGCTGTGAGGCAACAGCTCTACGAAATACGGTTCAATTTTAAGACAGTTATTGATAAGCAGGGGTCAAGAAAAAAAAACGATTTCTACCATCTTTAAGCAATTCCAGTTTTTATAATTTCATAGTGGTTCACTTCATTTTTAAACCTTTACACCAATTTTACATTACACAATTATTCTGACAGAAATGTTATCAAATTCTTCCAAGAAATGCTCCAAGGTACACTGGAAGAACTACTAGCTGCTGCTGCTGTTTGTCCAAGCTAGTTATGTACAGGTCTGTGAAATAACATTTTTGTGAACCACTGGGAAAGATTTTGCAGGCTAGAATTGTTTTAAGATGCAGCAATTCACTTTGGTATTGTTCACATTTGGTTGTTAGCATGCCAATCCTTTTGGGTTTAAACTCTAAACTGATATTGGGGAAAAATGTCCAAAATGTCCTCATTAAAGATTCATCTTTACTGTGTATAAAAGGATTGACACAAATTGTTTAGTATTTTAAACAAAACCTTTAAAACAGCATTTGTGACATTTAGGAACATTTGAATGGTTTACACACTGACATATTTATGGAGATCCCACTTTAAGAAGTTTTCTCATGAGTTTGAAGCCTTGGCCTTTTTCTTTTTTTTTCAGAAGAGGCAACTATTTTTTCATAGTAAGGACAAACGTCTGGACAAACTCCCAAAGGCCAGATCAACAGTTTAGCTCTAGGACATGTCATTCTGTCAAGGCCTTTGTTCAACACATTCCTCTCTGATATGTATTGCAGTTAAGTACAAGAAGAGCAATATAATAGTTCAAAAGAAAACAGTGTTTTTTCCCAAAAAAATATCTAAAGTCAAAACATACTTAAAACACATGGAGTGTTATGATTGGACTTACAATTTAAACTTCATTAATTGCTTTCAGGATAAAGAGCAGGCAGGCACATCTTTTAAATAACACAAGGCTTCAGGAAGCTCCTGAGGGAATACTTAGTGCTCTGTTTCCAACCCTTAATAGACTGCAATTTATTGCATAAACTAAATTAAAAGCAGCAATCATACAGTTATATCAAGAACTATTTACTTGTGGTAGGATAGAAAAACAGTTAGAAAAAGTAAAGTCAAGTAACAGTCATATAAAAAGCTTCCATTAATGAAGAGAAAATAAAAATGACAATAGTTTTATCTAATAATTACTGACACATTTTAATCTGTCTGGTTGAGAAAAATAAATGTCGAGCCAGTAATGTCAGCAAAGTGAATCAAAGTTTTGGATTTGCCTCTTAGGATAAAGATCACATAAATAAGCCAGTAATAGACAAGAAAATGCAAAGTTTTTCTAATATATTGTAGTTGAAAAATTGTACACATACCTTGAGATGGTTTTGGCTGATTATTGTGTGCTCTCCTTCATAAGAAATGATGACCTCATTGGTTATCACCTCCGGCTCAGTAAGATACCTTTGCTTGAGTATTTTAATCTTGACTATACCCTCTACAGAATGACCTTTTGCTTGGACAGTGAAGCTAAACGAGTCTTTGGAGCTTTGACTCTCATAGCTGGGCTCATACGACACAACGACTTTTTTCAAGTCCTCTTGGGTGAATTCAAAAGCTTCTATCCCACTCACAATAATCCTGCCATTACTGGGTGCCAAAGTAATCTGGAACTTGATCTCACTGTCATCTCTGATGTCCATGTTGGAGTCGGCACTCAACAGGCTGGTGTCAAAAGTCTTGGTACTTCCGTGGTCAATATTGATAATTGAGTTATTAACCACTCGCAGGTAAGGCTCACTGGCCTGAATCTCAAGCAGTGAAGTGGTTTTATGGAAGCCGTCTGATACCTGTAATGGAAACCGTTCCCGATCTGCTCCATGGTGAATGAAAAGGATTTTCTTGTCTCTTAGGTCAGCTTGGGTAAAACGGAAAAGGGGTTGATGTGGATTAGAGGCTGAGACGATATTTCCTGAAAGGATTCCCTCTCGAGCGTAGACAATCTGAGTGTCATTAAAACCTGAGTCATCATCTTTAAACTTAATGACCTCAGTTGTGAGCAGGCGCTGACTGTGGCGGACAACATTGAAGATTTTATCCACTATTCTCACAGGAGCATGCTCATTTTTGGACTGTATCAATATTCTGAAGACACCAGTCACAGTTTTTGAAATGTCTGAACTTTGATCAGTTGCTAAGAAACTGAATTCATCACTGCTTGTCTTGGAGCCATCGTGCTTGTATATTAACCTGTTAAGCTGGAGATCTTCACTACTAAAAACCCAAATGGCCTCATCAAATCTAGGTTCTCCAGGTGGGGAATCTCTTATGAGTCGTCCATGCTTTGGCCCTTGTCTCACCTGAAACAAAAATTCATTGGAACTTGGAGACTGCACCCAAAGGTAGTTTTTGTTCAAAATCTGCTCAGCACCTTGCAGAACTACCAGCTCTTTGATAGTCAACATATATTCATCTGAACTTGCAAAAATGCTAATGGGCAAGGTATATAAGGGAGAATACTGGTCTTCAGCAAACACTTTAAACTGAAACTGGTCAAAACTATCCACAGCCATTTGCATCCTGATGCTGTAACTGATGGCATTGTCCAAAATGTCTTTTTGAGTGAACATGTCACCCTCAGCCAGCTCTTTGTCTGACAGCTGGAGACTACCAAGTGCTGGAGCTTTAACAAGGATGTATTTAATTGATTGTGGATCTAAGTGTTTATTCAATACTTCTGTCTGAAGCCTTGTGATCCCAATAGTTTGTTTCTCACCAGGCCGGACCTCCAGTGGTCCCAAGTTTGAAACCTTCACTGGTGCAGGGAAAATCATGACAGAAAGACTGTAATTTGAAAGAGAAAACTGGCCTAGATGGGCATCAAACAGAAATTCATCAATCACAGTTTCTTCCTGGTTACTTGGGTCTGAGCTGAAGTATCTAATTAGCTCTTGATCTACATGAGATTGGTGGAAACTCGTAACTTGCTTGTACACACCATTTCTTGTCTTGATTTTCAGTTCACCAAACCTTGGCGGTTGTGTGATGTTATACATAATGTCTCCATCACGAGGATTAGTGAGAACAGCCAGATTCTGAACACTTATGGATGCATTGCCTCCTTGGAACAAAGTAAGGCCAGTGATGGCGGTAAACACCATATGCGGTTTTGTCACCAACAACTTGAATGTGATGGACTGCATTAGTGACTGACCCTCAGATACTTTAATGGTGATTTCTCCACTGCCACCTTCTCTGTGTACAAAATAGATATTTCCATCTCTCAGCTCCCTGCAAGTGAACTCTGAGATGGTTCTTCCTGGTTGCTTATCATTTTCTAAGTAACCAAAATCCATGGAAGGCTTCAGGGTCACTGTCACTACTGATTGCTCACAGCTAAAGTCAGAATCCATGAGTTTAAGACTGGGACTAATGCGTGTCCTGCCCTTTTCCACAATGAGAATTTCTTTTCCATTCATTGTTGGATCTTTAGCTGGAAGAATTACAACAGGAAGTGTATACCTTTGCGTAGTTTTTAAACACTCTGGAAGGTAGCCATTACTCTGAGCAGTGACCTCAAGCTGAATTTGGTCTTCATGTCTTTCAATTCCATCATGCATGTACTTAACTTTCTTGTTGACAAGATCTAGGAGGGTAAACTTTTTCATGTGTCTTCTGCTAACATTAATATCAATCAGGCCATACCAGGGATCATCCTCGAGTGTAAATACAACTTGAGACTGACGCATTCCAGCGGAACCCAGGTCAAATGTAGGGTTTAAGTTGTGAATATCAAGAAACACCTCTCCACCTTCTGGTACACGCAAAGGGGTGATGTCAAGAAATTTGGTAACATTTTTGAATAACTCAGGCCAATTGTCTTTTGGATAACAATCCTGGTCATTTAAATTTGGGTCAGTGTAAACAGGTGGGGAAGTTGTTGATCCTTCATCATAAATTGTTTCATCATAGTCTTCTCCTTCACATTTAATATGAACATCTTTGGTCACCAAAGCGTCCTGCAGGCTTCTATCCTTCTGATTTACTTTGATTTCTCCCAAGCACCCAATGAAAGATTCCGATGTCATGTCTTCCTCAAAACGACTTAAGGATCCGCTGTCACGAAATACTTCTTTCATCTTTCCCTGGATGCCTCCAATGTACAAGTTTCCTACCAAATCCATTTTTTTTGATGAGTCAAGAGGAAGGGAGGATGACTGGCTGTCTATATTAAGACTAAAAGAGTCTGAGTTGAGCTGGACCTTAACTCTGTGCCATTGGTCATCATCCAGCTGTACCTGTGTATTATCCAGTTCCTCCATACCACCTCCGAGGTCCAGCATACCTTTAAGATGGCCTTTTGCAACACCGATAGCAATGAAGTCAGATTCTTGGCCATGGTGAAAAACAAGTAAAGCATCCTCTATGGTTGTTTTCATTAGAAACTCCAAAGTCCTTGGAGCACCAGTGGCCCCACTCCATGTCGGAAAGGACACAAAGGAATCAGGAGTGCTGAAACTGATTGCCTCCCCATCCCCAGCCTCAAACTCACTGCTGCAAGATTCTTTTGTATCTTGGCAATGCTTAGGTACTGAGGTGAGAATGTCAAACTGATGGGACACAAATTGTATGTCCGTCATGCAGCCACGGAAGGGGGGGATAGCATTGCTGAGGTAGGAAACATCCAGGTCTCCTGTTCCTCCAAGCCAAATGCCCAGGTCAATGTTGAGCTTTTCTCCATTGTCATCCACAGGAATATACGTAGGATAGAGATCGTCAATTGTCATTGTGAGCTGGCCATCTTGCAAAGTTAACAACACTTTGTGGTGTGCAAGGTTGTTGATCTGCACTCCCTGAGATGAGGACAGTATAACTTCACCAGCCCCCAGGTTCATTCGTGCCTGTGAAGGGAAAGAAAACAATATTTCTTTAGTTTAAACATTTTCTCAGACCTTTATTAGTTATGAGCAAGAAATGACATTTGAACTACATAAAATACTTATTTTTAATGTCAGTTTTTCAGTCTTGTCATTTTTGTTGAGACATTTGTTGGTATCTTGTTTTTTAATCAATTATGATTTTAGCTTTCTTTCCTTTGCTTCTATTGAACTGTTTTTAAAAATATATATTTTTTTATAGTTATTCAGACATTTTGGAAGGTATATAAAAAACTATTTTAACATTTTTGTAGACTGACTGAGCTATATACACAGCAAAAGAACATTATATATTTATTTTACATTTGAGATGATATTTACTGTTTGTACAGACATGGTGACAAATTAAAGGAGAAACTTACTGCATAACCTTCACATTAAAAAGAAGAAAAAAATCATTAAAAATCACAACAAAGTTGTTCAGCTTAACTTTTGGATAAATAATAATATCTTGATGTGACTAGTTTCTCTCAGGATGACTCAATCCAGTAAGAGTGAAGGACCAATGAAGATTTGATTTTGATAAGTGTCATATGCTGTGCCACTTTCAGGCACCAGATCTTAGGTTAGACCATATTAAAAATATTAGGAGGAATTTTAAAAAAAGTTTTCATATATCCATTATCTAAACCCACTTTTTTCCTTTCAGGGTTGCAGGTCAGTGTATCTTTTGGTCAATGGATTTTCATTTTTGAAACAGGTGTTAAAAAACAAGAAACAAGTGGATATTTGATTTTTGTTTTAAAATACTGAAATAAAAATACAAAGTGCTTCTCAATCTTAGTGTCAAAAAGGATGAACAAAATTTTAAAAATTATTTGAGTTTCATTTTCTGTTTCGTATAGCATAAAAAAAATAACTTTAAGACAAAAATGTTCACAATCCATGGCAGGTTGTGCCAACTTACTGTATCCCTGCAATAAACGTCTTCACCACCATGGGGGGCCTGCAAAATCAAAGTTATTTGTAGTACCGCCGACCCTTCGCTGAATAGAATGATACAAGGATGCAAACTGACAGAAAAAAGCACAGATTGTCAAAACTCAGGAGGGAAGAAATACAACCTTTCTGATTACAGAACAACAATCGTACAATAAACTAATGGAATTAAATTTATCTTATTTTGCTTTTTATTGAGAGAAATGGAGGTAGCCGACATGTATTCAGTAAAAGAGACTTTATTTGACCAAAAGCTATATGAATTACCTCTGCAAAGCCTTTGGTCACAGAGCAACGGTCATCATAAAACTCATTTATGGACTTCTCTGTGTTTCAGCCTTTTATTTACAGAAATTAATGTTTCATTATGCAGAGCTGCCAGGCGAACCCCCCTTCTGGTGGGGGAATAGATAGTCATAGAATACAAACAAACAAGCCTTTTTTGTTTCTGTCTTAAAGTCTTTTTTTGCTATCTGAAACAGAAAATGAAACTCAAATCATTTTTAAAATTTCGTTCATCCCTTTTTGACACAAAGAATGAGAAATGCTTTGTATTTTAATTTTAGTATTTTTAAACATCCATCCATTTTTCTGTCCACGCTTATTCCTTTTTTAGGGTCGCGTGGGTCACTGGTGCCCATATCCAGCAGTCAGTGTGCGAGGGGCAGGGTACACCCTGGACAGGTCACAAGTCCATACATCTGATTTTGTCTGCCATAATTGAAGTATTACATCAGGAACTATATTTTAGACAAGTAGCTATGCATTTTGGCTCAACTAGATTTATAGTCATGTAAGATTGATGCCAAAATTCCTTAATGCTACAACTGCCCTCCCAAAAAGGTGTTACTACAATTTACTATAATTATTTTTAAGTTACTTTGATGTTATTCTGCAAGAACAATCTCATCTGTATTGCTACAATTCTGATTATTTATTATTTATTTACTGTTATTTACCCAGGCAAATCCCATTGAGATCTCAGATCTCTTTTTCAAGGGCAGCCTGGGCCTGAAGGCAACCTATTGTACATGTTTTTAGGGGTGGGGGAAACCGGAGTACCCGGAGAAAACCCACACAAGCACGAGGAGAACATGCAAACTCCGCACAGAAAGACCCCAGGTCCAAACCGGAGACCAAACCCAGGACCTTTATGCTGTGAGGCGTCGGTGCTAACCACTGAGCCGTCGTGCTGCCACTGATAAGTCTGACTCATCACTTTTGTCTCAGACAGGCTGAACAGTCATCATAATCCATGTTGCTTTGACTGATATTGATTTTCTCAATTTATTTACTGTAAAGTAAAACATTTCAGTTGAATAGTTTTTTTTATATTTCTTAAAACATACATTAACCTCCAGTACCTGTATTTTCCCATTTAGGAGCTCAAGGAACACATAGTCCTCCATTCCTGCAGCCAGGAGCAGAAGGCCACTTCGGCGACTCGTCTTAATCTCTAGAGACAGCTGGAAGGTAGATACATCTTGGACAGCTTGTAGATGACAGAAGCTGTCTCCAAAGTAGGATTCTAGAAAGAGTCAGGGGGACAGAGACATGTTAGAGTGACCAGATTTCTGACAATAAATCTGGGGACTTTTTCTGCTTGGAGATAAAACTAGCTAAATGTTATGAGGATGACAAGAAGAAACAGGGACAGCTATCGTTTCACGTATTTTTAAATATATATTCATATTTAAACAGCAGAATGTGTCTCTACACTGTTAGTATTTTCTAAGCGTAAAAAAACAAATATAATAGCTAATAAAAGTAGTAGTAGTAGTAATAAAGTACTAAAACTGTGTGTGGGGAGTAAACTAATATAAGTGAAAGTTGTACGTGAATGTGAACATGTATATTATTACATAGGTGACAAAATAGACAGACACAATGTAATCACAATCCTTGCCTACAACATTTGATGAAAACATACTGAAATTTTACAATTTAAATAAGAAATTTTGTTTCAGATGTTGGTTATTTTTTGATAACAGTTTGATAACAGGCAGTTGAATGGCCAGCAATTTCAAGGGAAAGTTAGGGCCACCTCTAGGAGTGCCACTGAATGACACACTGGGGGTCACAATTTTATAAATAAAATTTAATGTTTTAAAAAGTATTTTCTTTATCTTATGAAATGCCAAAATGCTATATTTACAAAAAAAAAAAAAAAAAAAAAAACTTGTTTTGGAGCTACAAGTTCATCCAACAGAATAAATGTTCATTTCAGATGATTATCTCTCTCTCTTCATCATTCTCAGTTCATACAGCTCTTGTCTCATTTACAGTTTTCTGTCTGACTCCTTTAGTTTCTCATGAGGTCCATTCAGATGTCCAAACTGAGCAGACAAACACCTGAGCCTAAAAGTCTGTTTACAAATCCCATTAATAAATTAGCAAAACAACTCTAAAAATATAAACTAGATGTCAGCAATCTAATTCTAAAACATTTTACTCTGGATAAACCCTTGTTGACTCTGTAGCTCCAAAAATTCAGCTACAGCTACAAGTTTTATCCACCATGATATGATTTATCTCTCTCTTTCTGCAGCTGTTCTCTGTGCTTGTCCTGCCTTTTGTTGCTCTGTTTGTTAATAAAAGCTTTGGTTTATTTTACATTGTAGCCATCATCTTTAGGAAAACAAAATCTCTGTCCTATTTTTTATCTGGACATATTGGCAACACTGGTAACGGTTCCTACCAAACCTTTATCAGGACAAGTATCCGCCTGGTTCAAACATAATAAATATTCATACACATACCACATCACAGAACAGCTCCCTGTGCATGGTGACAAAAAGAGCTTACAATTTGCTGCTTCTTCTCTTTGTTCTATTTAAACGCTGCATGCTCTTCTTCTCAACTCTGTACAGGCTGTTCCAACGCACCACTCAAATAGTTTGTTTGTCCATTCAGCTTCTGCCTTCATATTTCCAACATTTCAGATCTTATAGAGTGTAGCCTACTGCCACATC
>JAUBOC010000011.1:4001673-4012917 GCA_032275365.1 Anablepsoides cearensis
ACATTTAAATAATTAGCAGGAGTGGATTCATTTATACTAACAAAATCCTCCTGCTGTAACCAGGTTTCAGTCAGACAGAATAAATCAATATGATGATCAGTTATTAGATCATTAACTAACAGAGACTTAGAGGAAAGAGACCTGATGTTTAATAATCCACACCTAATAGTTTTATTATTTTGTTCTGGTAAAGTAACTGTGTTTATTTTTATGATTTATTTTTCTAGAGTTGTTTTTTTATTATTTATTTTTATTTAATTTGGTCCGTAGGTGGGCTGACACAGTTTTAATGGGGATTTGGGTGGGTAACAGAGGAGAAGCAGCAGAGAGGTGTGTAGGACTACAACTCTGCTTCCCGATAAGGCCTTTTTAGGGGTACTGAAGAAGATAGTTTTGGGAACCCTAAATAAAAAAGTTAAAAGAGTTCGATCGATAGTCGAACCTCAGATTCTAGAGGAACAATGTGGGTTCTGTTCTGGCTGTGGAACACTGGACCAACTCTTTACTCTCACTAGGGTCCTTGAGGAGTCATGGGAGTTTGTTAATGCAGTCTATGTTTTGTGGACTAGGAGAAGGCATTCAACCATGTTCCTTGAAGTACACTGTGTGTGTGTGTGGGGGGGGGGGGGGGTGCTACGCCAGTATGGGATTGTGTATCGGTTGTTAAAAACCATTCAATTTCTTAACAAGCAGTCTAAGAGTTTGATTTCCATTGCCGGTAGAAAGTCGGACCCCTTCAGAGTGGGAGTTGGACTCTGCCAGGGCATATGAAGTATCAGCACCTCAAATTCTGAGATCATGGTCTTGAGCTGGGGAAAGGGTAGGGTGCCTTCTTCAGTTCGGGGAGGAGGTCCTGCCCTAAGTAGAGGAGTTTAAGTATCTCAGGGTTCACAAATGAGGGAAGAATTGAGCGAGAAATCGACACACGGATTGGTGCTACGTCTGCAGTGATGCAGGCGCTGTACCGGTCCGTCATGGTAAAGCAAGAGCTGAGCCAGAAGGCGAGGCTTTCGATTTACTGGTCGGTCTACGTTCCTACCCTCATCTATGGTCAGGAGCTTTGGGTAGTGACTAAAAGAACAAGATCACAGATACAAGCAGCTGAAATGAGTTTCCTCTGCAGGGTGTCTGGGCTCTACCTTAGAAATAGGGTGAGAAGCTCAGTCATCCAGGAGGGACTCAGTAGAGCTGCTGCTCCTCCACATTGAAAGGAGCTTGGTGAGATGTTCCAAGCACGTCCCACTGGGAGGAAACCCAGAGGAAAACCCAGGACAACCTGGAATGACTATGTTTCTCAGCTGGCTTGGGAACACCATGGGATTCCCAAGTGGCTGGGGAGAGGGATGTCGGGGTTTTTCTGCTTAGGCTGCTGCCGCCGTGACCCGACCACGGATAAGAGGAATAAAATGGACGGAGGTCTCTTGATGCCAAAAACACATACATTTATTGACTGCTTGTATAACTTTGTTACAATCTGTCTAATTTAAAGTTATTGGAAAAACCTTAAAAGTAAAATAACATTTATTATCTGAAAACTCTTGTTTAATATTTCAGTAATTCAAACTTGGAAACTACATAGCATAATTGTGCTTTGTTTTGTTGGAGTGAAAATGACAGTATGCCAACTTATAAAAGAATAATTTAACAACCTCCAACTAATCACAGACAACTAAGTGCTCTTAATCATGTTGACAACATGTTTACAGGCTTGACTCTGAACACAACAGCCTGTCTGAACAAGAAAATACTGCCAACTGCAGCACTGTTAAACAGCAGTGAGCTGAGCCACAACTCTACATACCCTGACAGTGTTGCTTTATTAGGACCCCTTCCTTCCCTGCAGACTTTTCAGAAGTCACAGGGGACGCACTTTTACAGGCTTTATGGAGCCATTTTTCAGTCCCGCCCATGTCAGTGTGAAAGCACATTTTAGCCCCCCCTTTTCCCAAAACTCCATCTACTCCTGCATTTTTCTAAGACATTTCAATAATAACCGGAATGAAGAGGCACAAAACTATAAAAACATGCTGATGGAGCCACAGTGGGAGGTTTCCTCCGATAACTAACTTTTCAAGCTCTCTCTGTGAAAGTCACATTTACACGACGCACAAAGGATGGGTGGTAGAGAAGAAAAAAATATGACCTTTCTCTGTGAAAGGAGAATTGCAATGCAAGGTAATTTTAGCTTAGGAAAATAGAGATGTAGGAAAAAGGAGAGAAAGTGTGAAAAGTGGACCTGAAAAACTCTAAGCACCACAGTTTGTGCTTTAATGGCAAGAAGGACATGGAGAAAACTCAGTTTACAAAAACAGACACAAAAAAATGTCAGTCTTTTAGCTGTGAAATGGGGGTGGGGGATCATGCAAAATCAACTGTTTTGAGCTTTATATGATGTCATAATGTCATTCTTTCATTCACGTATGTTTGAGAAATGCTTGAATCTCCTGTGGTAGCCATGTGGATCTGCCTTAACGTTTGCTGATACAAAGCATCGCCTATTTGTACACAGCTTCTCCTTGGAGCGCAGTCTGCAGCCCATCGAGCTCACAGAGCATCCAACCCCTGAAACATTGTTATTGAGACACACTGAAGATGCAAACAGTAAAATGTTCTTGAAGAGACGGAGACCAATTTGAAGTTGTTACATCGACTAATGCAAATCCAAATTTGTTTTGGATGTTTATTTTCATAACAACTGAAGGTAAACGGTTCTTGATTGTATATAATTGAACTATCTACCAGCCTCAACTTTTCCAGCCTTTTCTCACAATGTTTTCAGCTACAATAAAAATAAACAAGTGATGAATTCTGAGTTTGTTGGCTCAGACTCTACCAAAGAACTTGTCGGCCATATTTGTCTTGGGGTTATGATCTCACCCACCCGAGAACCTTGTAAGACAAACAGTAGTGAACAGAAGCATTGTAGTGACTCAGGGTTCTGCTTAGGTTTATGACTCACTAATACAAAGCATGTCCCTGTTAGCCTGGCCAAGCTATGGAAACCATCAGCTGCCAAAAGTCTTAGTTCTGTTGAAATAATCCCTCCATGACATCAGAGGAGTTTCTTCCATCCCTAAATGCTGTTCAATCCAAATCCCTCCTCACACCAAATGGCCCTTTCTACACACAAGCATACATAGATACTAACATTTGGTACTGAAACTCTAAGAAGTGATTGTTTGTACATGAGCCTGACTTTTTCTGCTTTTCCTCAGCTACAGCAAAGCTGTTATAGGACTTTTTTTTTCCAAACACGATGGTGAATGAATGAATTTCTGTATGAAATCTTGAAGATTGGAAAAGTGAGGAAAGCTCAGTGTGTCAAGGGAGAAGACAGGAAGGAATAAAGAAAGCAAATCCAAATGGGAGTTATGCTAAGGTTATTTACTGTCTGCATCATTCTTCTCATTCTGCTGAACAGCAGCACATTGTGGTCTTAATGCAGCCTTACTCATGGAAATATGAAACAATTGGTGTACAGCTTGGTTTAAAACATTCTTATACAAAATTCAGAGAAAACAGCATGTATTACATAAACGCTTTGGCTGAATTTGACTGAGCGGCAGAACATTCATGGTCCAATGAGCAGCAGCAGCAGGAAATTAGCCTGCAGTTAAGTACAACCACTTAACATTTTACAATTTCGACGCAAAATGAGAAAGCAGAGCAGTTCTTTGTTCTGCTGCTGCATCCTGTTTAGTATGGATAATTAAACTAATTTATTCTAATGCTGGTTATTTTAGGTGTGATCATCCTACCTGAGTTAGACTCTGGATTAATGGACACAATACCCCTCTAATTTTCTTTTGATGCAGATTAGATTTAGACTCACACAATCCCACATTGTTTTTTTTTTTTTTTTTTTTTTTGAAAAATTCTACATGCCAAGCACATTTCTACACCCTGCAGGCAGCCGAGATGCAGTGGTTGTGAACTCAGGTGAAGATCATTTTATACTGAAAAGACAAAAACTACAATCATTCCTGAGAGTTTAAACCTCTGAGATAGAATAAAAGGTCTTTATTGCACCATCTGCTCAGCAAAGATCATTTTCACATTCTTCCTTTCCAGTGGAGGGATATTTTATACAGCCACAGCTGGCAAATTTGAATGGCAACCTTAGCAAGCCCACACTAACAGAACATACTATGTGCTTAGCATGTTTCAATAGCAATAATTTAACAACATTCAGTCTGGCCCAGGTTTGCCAGCAAATTAAAGACTTGTAGAATATGACTCACACCAAGAGCAATAATGTAACTACATAAAACACTACAATATTTATCTGTTTAAATGGTTATCATGTGGTAAAAATGAAAAACAAAATCATTAAGAAAAAAGTGATTTTTGAAGCTATAGTTTTAAATAGCTAATTAAAACATTTGGTTAACAATAGGAAACAGGACAATGTGGTCAGGTTTAATGACACTTTCTCCCTTCTGTTAGTTGAAGCTTGTAAGGTACCTAAACTAAAGAGTGATGCCATCTTGTTTAGATACAAGTTTAATTAAGTGCAGAAGCAATGATCATATCTTTGACAACCGTCTACTGAGCATACTGCAGCCACATTTTTGTAGGCCTTACTGTTCCCATCCAGAGTCTTTCTAATTTAAGTGTGATTAGGCAGATTCTTGACAGCACTATTGTTTGGTCTCACGCTTTCACTCACACTTTTTGTGATAATTGAAAATGTGTGCATGTTTGCACTCGTTCCAATTCTGCCCTGACAGTTGTTAACAGTCACTTCTGACATGATATCAATAGCTCCATTCACAGCTGGTTAAAAGGGCCCTTCTGACTGTGGTTATAAGTGTGAGCGTGTGCTTTAGTCACCCCACCACTAATTTCCAGCATGACACTGGCTTCTCAGTGGGCTGAGACTCTTAGCTGAGTAGCAGCTCACTGTCATAAATCGCTCCAGTTAAATGTCGGCGCGTAGGGGAGGAGATTTAGGACCGAGTCAGGGCAGAGTTAGAGTCTGGCTGCTGTGAAGGTTCCTGATGTTTACCAGACTGAACTTGTTTAACCACTTTCTATATACAATTTCTTTTATTTCTATTTTTATTTGTATCAGATGGAGCTTATTTATTTAAAATAAGCTCCATCTGACAACAAAATAAAAAGATTAGTAGATTTTTATGTAAATCTATATATTGCATGACATAACACAGTCATAGTGTTAGAGAGGATATCGCATTATATCGATCGCAGACTTGTGAATTGAATCAAAATCGTATCATGACAAACTTTATGCTATCGAGAAATATTGAATCGTCATCTAAACATATCGATTTAATATCGTATATTGATAAAGCTGCTGATTATTATAAAGCTCCTCCTCATTATTAGTAGTGGTATTTTGTTATTATTATTATTATTATTTTTGAAATATCTGTTCTCTTCTTTTCATAACTTTTCTTCTGGTTGCTGGTTGATTTTCAGATATTTTAAAAACAACTTTGCTTCAAATTGATTTAAGTCTCTGAGCCTCCCTGCTCCCTCCTCTGTGCCACTGCAGACCCTGTTATCTCCACATTTCTGAGGTCGGCAGGTCTGCTTAAACCTCACTCCCCACCATTGAAGGCCTAGGTGTAAAATGCAGGCTGATTTCCAGCACCAAACTATGTTAACAGCTGCTGCTGATATGTTTGTCTGCGCCTATGTCTTTTAGTTAAATATCTCATGAACCACTGGATGAATTTTAATAAAATTATCAGGAAGTAATCAGATGTACATTTCCTGTGTAAGTTGGCCAAAACCTTTGATCAGGTCTAACCATCACAAAATGGCTACAATACTGATTAAGCTCATATATAACATTGTTTCAAGGTTTGAAAATGAAAAAAAAAAGAAAAATGAAATGAAAATAGGCCAAAAAAATAAAATTAATGTCTGCAGCCATTGACAACCCGGATGGGTTGTATGTTCTCTAAGTACAATGACAAAAAAACGGATTCTGACCAACATGGCTATAACTGAGGTCTATAATCATAAAAACTGAGTCAAAACCAAATTGTTAACGTCTTATTTTTCTCTCTCTGCTTTGATATGATGTCAGCAAGAAACTTCAGTGCTTCAAGCTTCAATGCTGCACACTTTCCATGACCAAATCTGATAGTGGGGCTTTCTATAAATGAGGGGCTCAGTCTTGCAGGGCTTTAAGGAGGGAAACGCTGATACAGAAGCAGCAGCGAAGGGGCCCCTCAGAACCCATATCCGGCTCTGACTCAGGCCTGCAAAGTAAGTGTGTGTTTGAGATCAGAACGCCACATTAGACCCGTAATGAGAACCAGCTGAAGGCACCAGAGTACCAGACTGACCTTTTCCAGCTCAGACTGACCCCACCTCCCCCTCATGATGTGGCCCCCACACTCCACCAGCTCTCCCCCTCGCCTCAGATATATGAGTTATCCAGATGCTTCTTCATGCAGACTCTTCCATCATCCAGCGTTTCTCTAAACATTCCAGCAGACACGCCCAAAGACAGGGACACACTGTGCAAACAGAAACACCCACGCTCACTTCTGCACCTATTTGTGGCCATGAACACACACACACACACACACAACCCCTCCACCCCACTATGAGTTTCAGAACCTGACCATCAGCCGTTGTGCCTGCTGGCTGAGTCAGCCCATCGTCTTCCAACAAACACACAACCGTTTTCCACCAGGCTACTGTTGGGGAGGCCCACCCTGCTCCACCCAGACCCAGCCAGACATTTTTCCTTCCTCCTGCTCATCCAAAATTCAGGCATCTGGGTAACACCACCCCCCACCAGTTCCACTTGCATAATCTTTAATTTTTTTGCTTCTACCTGCCACTTCTGCTCCAAAAATAAACATTTAACAAGAAAAGTCTGACAAACAGTAACCCAACAACTGAAAAAAGAACCCAAATGCTCCCGCTATAACGCATAGATTCATGTAATATTTTCCACAGCTTTGTATGTGTGTTTCATACTACCATGAAATCTGCTCTCATTGACGTAGTTGCGTGACAAAAAGTGCATTATTTTGTTCCCAGAGTAGCTTTTCAACATATGGCTTGGACCACATTTTCTATAGGAATATTGTGCTCAGACAGCAATGCTGCCATTTTGCTTCAACTCCTCTGCTTCCAGAAGCAGACTGTTAGGAACGTAACCACAAGATCAATTAGGTGGGAAATGTTAATAACTACTGAACAGGGAAAATTCTGTTCTAAATCCATAAGTCATCCAGCAGATAATAATGTGTAAAAGTTTTTTTTTTCTTTGTTTAAACTGGTTTTTATGAATTGCAGATTCTACCATTTACAGTAGAAGTCACATACAACCATAACTTAACTTTAATGACTTTGGAAAGTTACAAAATGGCAAAGATGAGGCTAGTGTGAAGCTTTAATTCTTTGAAACCCTTATTTTCAAACAGAGATCCATTAGGTGTGTGAAGATTCTTTTCCAAGCATTGCCCACCTTCACCATTAACATTTACTCACCTAACAGCTTACATGTTCTTTTGTAATGGAAATCTGAAAAATTACAAAGAAACTCAGATTTGTCCAGCTGCTTTGAAGATATGAATCAGCAGTTCTGGTCACAAGTCTTTTTTTCATTCCTAAAGGGGATTTTAGCATCTGTGATAGTTCAGATCTGTTGAAGTGGGGCTCTGTAGAAAAGTTATGAACAATGAATATCTTACTTGTGGAAGGTAAATGCTTGATTGACTTCAGTTTAGAGAAAAAAAGTTTAAAGGGGCAATATCATGTAAAATCAACTTTTTTGAGTTTTACATCATGTTTTAATGTTATCCTCTCATCAAAAACACGCCCAGAGAGATCATGCATGATTGAGAAATCCTGTTCTGTCTTGAGGCAGCCAGGCAGCGGAGCAAAAACGTCCGGTTGGGACTAGAACTGCCTTTTGGGATCAGCTCCTCCTCTGGACTGTGTCTACAAACCACACCCACCCACCTCGCCTCCTGCTAGATGGGTGGGACAGAAGCGGAAGGAGGTTTCTAAAGAGACAGAGTCCAATTTCAAGGCATTTAAAAATAGATATGATGAAATCAAGTTTAATTTCTATTTAAACACATAAACAGCATTGTAATAACAACGGAAGGTGACATAGTTACTTTATTATGGTTTAGAATTTAAATATATGTCCGAGAAACATAATATTGCCCCTTTAATTCTGACCAGATTGATAAACTAACTGCTGGTCCAAGTGTAGCCAAGATTAATTGCTCTAAAAAAACTACAATCTAAAGAGTTTAAAAAAGTTCACACATAAAAAACATTTAATAAATCTGTTTATTACTGTCAGTTTCCATTTTTTTTGCACTAATACTGACAGCAACTGCTTGTTGTAATATGTCTGATGCAGCCAGGAGTACTTCCATAGCATTTCTGCTAAACTAACCACACAATGTGATTTAGACAGTTTATAAAAAAGCATTTGCATAACCTGCAATGAAATGTTTGAGATTAGAGTTGTTTTAAGACGACAGCAATCTACTGTGGTGATGAGTAGCTGTTAGCTTCTTAACCGTGTCAGAATTAGGCCTCATTAATGCCACTTGATATTCTTTTAAACTGACTCTTTGGCTCTAATGTTATACATTTTTTTCTCAATCTACACATTCTTACAAATCTCCTAAGAAGACGGGACGCAGATAATCCTCTCAGTAATGTAGCGAGCCAAATGTCTTAAAACTCAGACTAGAACGACTTCAACCAGATGTACATGTATATCCAGCAACTCAACCCTCTGGTAACAGTAAGAATAATTAGGGCCCCAAGGATCTTTGTTTTGCTCTTTTTTTTCCTTTCCAAAAAAAACAAAAAAACAAAACAAAAAAAACAAAACAAAGAAGAATCTGTCCAGACTAGAACCTACTTACATTTTTTGTTTAGAAAAAAATGTACTTAACTTGACTTAAGGTTTTCCGTATCTTGTTATTTAATTTTTTAAGTTTCACAAAATGGTGGCAAAGCCCAGCCCTGTTTAGTGTGTTGTTGTTCAGTATTTTGTTGACACAGTGCAGTGTGAATGTGAACTGCACCAGCTAGAAATGTAAAAAAATCATGCAAAGTTGGTCCCCAGTTGAATCGGGTCTTTTAGCTGCCTTTGGTCGTTCATAAACTCACTAGTGGAGCTGACCATTTCCTGCATACAAGAAGTTTCAGAAACTAAGTCAGCATCATGGAAGTAAAAGAGGCGTGGAGCAGAACCCAGCAGTGTTGATATGAAGTGCAACACATTAAATGTGTGACAATGTCACCTCAGGACACACAGGCACATAAGGGCGGGTTGGCTTCAACACCCCTTGTTGCATCAGTTCATTTAAAAACACACGGGAAGCCAGATGATGTCTAAGTGTTTTATGAAGAAGCCTAAAATTTGATGAAAACAGGTTTAGAATAAACTGACACAAAACATTTCTTATCAATTTTTCCTTAATTTCCTATAAATAGCAAATTACCAGAAACTGAATCTTTAAAGTCTTCACTTTGGACAGCATTGGGAGGGGTGAACACAGCAGAAAATATATTTTTTAAAATCTATTCAGAACAGTGTTGACTGGACCTAAAATAAATCTGATCATTTTAAGGTCAAAGTCTTTTACTTATTGTAGATAGTTCTACAATAAGTAAAAGACTAATTGTTCATAATCCTGCCCCAGAGTCTCCTATTAAAAACTTAAACTATGCTTTGAAAGCATGTGTGCCTACACATTAACTGCAAACACAAATTAAAGATGAACACTGATTTGGGTGGGTCAAAAAGCTTTTGCTATCTATGTGGTGTCGTGGGCGAGTTGGCTTCAGAAGGTTGAAACATTCAGTGACAGCAGCCGTTCTTCACACCGCAGTGAAAATGAGAGGACCTTGTGGCAGCTTCTAACACAAGCCACTGTTTGTTTTACATAACTCACACCCTTTGGCGGTCATGTTGTGTGCATATGAAGCAACAGTAAAAAGTTTGACATTATAATTCATAAAGCTGCAAAAACAAACAAACAAACAAATAAAACAAGTTCTATGGAGTTGACGTTGATCTTGTTTGCTAAAATATTTACAAAAAAAAACTAAAACAATTTGTGGTTTAATTTCGACATCTCATCTTCAGAAAACAAATTTGAATAAATGCAAGATGTTGCCTTTGGGGAGGAAAGTGTTATCACATGTTGTTCCAAGCATTTGGACAAACAAGCAACACTGTCTGTTTCTCCCCATGCAGAGACAGTCTCAGAGGTTTGATGTGAAAGTCCTAACTTGTGACAAGCATGAGTCAAAACTGACGCCACAGTGCCACGAGCTCAAGCGCAGCATACTAAACCTCAGGCATGCCTTGAAGATAGAAAGCACAAAGAATTTCTAATTCATTTGTTGGTTAAATTGTTTAGAGAGGAAGAATCTGCTGGAAGAGACGCAGAGAAAGGAAAAGCGTAGATTAAATAGCTGGAGGGGGGAAAACGTAGAGAATACACATTCAAGTCAAGACACATTAGTAGCTAAAACTGGAAGTACTTTTTTTTTCTCTATGTTATGTCACAAAAACCATAGAATTTCAACTGGTAGACAAAGGTCCTTATTTCTGGTTATTCCTGATACACTGTAATTCTGTGTTTTTTTTTTTCATTTGTTTTAAACACTTTTGAAGGAGACAAACATCTTTCATGACTTTCATTAATAACTCTGGGAGGACATAAAATGGAACATAAGTATGGACTTCTCATTTCTCCGTGAGTGAACTGTCTGTTATTCTAAACAACTTTTAAGTGAATTCAGCAAATATAAAAATGATGAATGTACTCATTGCCTTTGATGAACCACATTACTTTATCTTCATTTCATTTGAAAGAAGTTCCTTGTAATGTTTCTTAGTCTTTCTGCTTGTCACCATGTTCCAGAGACCACACATTTTACAGACAGCTGAATCAGACACAGATTTACCCACTGCTAGGATGAGAACAGATCATGGAAGTTATTGTTGGCGCTTGACTGCTTATCAACTCCAGAAGGGATTTTTAGATGTCACCTACACCAACTTTCAGTCTGTGACACCTGAATTTAGCCTCAGGTATCCTCTGCAGCTGTGAAGCATACATCCGTCATGCTATAAGGGAGAACAACAGTGGCTCAGTTGGATATAAAGCAGGGTAGAGGTGAACATGTTGCACCTTTTTGTTTCCCTGAAAACCCAGAAGGTAGTGAAGTTAAGCACTTCTTTTAGGATCCTTTAAAAAAATATATAAATAT
>JAUBOC010000011.1:4013583-4025817 GCA_032275365.1 Anablepsoides cearensis
AGGCTTATCTTATCTTATCTTATCTTATCTTATCTTATCTTATCTTATCTTATCTTATCTTATCTTATCTTATCTTACATGCTACTGCTATGTGGTATCTAGTTTTTTTATTTTAATTTTAAAAATTACCTTTTAGCTATGAACCATTTCAGCACAAAGTTTAATAACACTAGGATTTGATTAAAGCAAGACAAACAGAAAAACCTGTAAAAACAGCTTGATTGTTGTTTAGGTTTCTATGGAACAAAGTAATAATGAACAAAATGAGCTCCTACATCATTGTTTCTCAAAGCTCTGTTTTTCAACCTTCATCGATATAACAGAAAATCTTTACCACTTTATGAATTTTACCAATAACTTTGTCCATCTTATGAAAATCACCATTTATTTTTTGTCTTTCAAGTCTTTCAAACTTGTGTGTTTAAAATCTGTTTGCTCTCTGAAAAGCAAACGCTTTGTCAGTTTTTCATCCATCAAAATTCAGGTCAATCTCAAATCCTGCTAGAGGATAATTATGTATGCTGATAAAGAGCCACACATTGGTGAGTAATTACATGCTATATGATGTGCTTGGTCACAGATGGCTTGCACAGATTTTGTGCACCGAACACACTTTACACACGGTTTTACATGCAAAGCGGTCGTCTTATAGGCTACTCTTAGATTTACTGCCACGTTTATTTACCTAATGAGGCACTAGATAACTTTATTTTGCTGTGTGGGGGAGGAGGCATGTCTATTGACAATGCTGTCAGATTTTTCAAAAGGTTGAAAGATCACAGTGTTTGAAAAATAGTGTCACTAAAACTGACTGAAAGCAGGATCATCAACAAAATGAGCCAACAAAAACAAAAGGAAAATAGTTTTTTTTCTTTTTAATTCACTGCTTGAGGCAAAAGACAGTCTGCTGAGACAGGCGCTGTTTTGACTGAGGACTCAAACAAAGCCTATAACTAAAATCAATACTCGACTTTATAAAACACTGTTTCTGGAAACAGAATAGAACTGGATAGTGGCTGCAGTCCTATTGTAAACTTTGATGTGAAGGAATAAATAAATACAAAGCCCTTGGGGTATAACAGATCTACTCAGAGAGCAGCAAGTATTGTTTGGATGAAATTATTGATTGAATGAACGGTTTAACTTGTTTGACTCAGTAATACCAGTCTGTCCAGTGAAGCATCTTTACACAGACACTTTTTAATACAGCCTCTGTTTCTGCAGCACTTCAATTGTACATGCACAGTCAGATGGAAAAAAAACTTTCCATCACGCTAAGAAATTATTTTTGTGTGTAATACACAATTGTTTTAGGTAACTTCTGTGCCATAAGTTCATTTTTAATAAAAAAAATAGAGAGGTTTTGATCTTATAAAGAATTTGTTTGAAATTTAAAAGCAATTAATTAGAGTTGTGTGCTTAAATCTTATCTAAACATATCCTGTAGTTACTTGTACTATCATGTTTAATATTAATTTAATTTAAAGATAAAATCAGAACCATGAGTGAAAACTATCTGCACTACAGCCCCTTATATAGTGATTGGATGAGTCCAGGTAATGATTGTAGGAGGAAATGTAGTCTTTCTATATCAGAGGACAGAACAGTACAAGCTGGTGACTAACTGCTGACTAATAATTAAATAAACATAAATACTCTTCACTTTAGAATGATTCACAAAAAGACTTAACTAACTACTAATATCTGCCTTAATTACTGATGCACTGCAGGGTTAGTAGATAGTCAGTTCAAACATTATCTAACCAATAATACATGTTTAATACATGGTGTGAAAGTATGTTTACATGAGAATTTACATACATATATACATTATAAAAAATAGTTAATTCATAAGTTATTAAGCATTAGTAAACATTGAGTATGTTGGTTTTAGAAGTATTTAGGCTTTATTGGTAAAGCATTAATAAATGTGTTAATTCATAGCTAATTAAGTCTGAATAATCCTTAATTAATGATGTTTTCAAGGTTAAATAATCCTTTATTACTGATTAATTAAGGCTAAATAAGGTGTAGTTATTATAAAGTGTTACCCAAACCTTTGTGTGTGTTTGTGTGAAACATGAGAATAAGACAGTTCTCTACAGTTTGTGATTTGATTCTTAGCCTTCATTTTAAAGAGCCGTTCAAAAGATTCAGATTGTTTGTGAACATCTTTACTTTTCCCACTTTATTAGATCTGATCTTTTAGCTCAGGCTCCATTAAAAGTACATAATTTATCTTTAAACATTGTGCATAAGACAAACAATTATCTAAAACCTTCTCAGGTTCTTAATTTCACAGTGGGCTTTTTATTCTGTCTGCCAGATGAACATCCATGAAAAAACCTTGAACCAGATGAAGACAAACTTTGAGGCCATCTTTTTTAAAATGCTTTTTTTCCAGACTTAAAGTCATTACCTCCTGCAGAAATCCCAGCTGCTCACCTGTATCTCAGACACTCATGAGGTGTAAGTTGAACCTTTACAGGAAAGAAATCAGTTCTGGTTTAAAGTCTGTGTGACACATTTGGGAGAGGAAACAATTCATGAAGAACACATTTTTTCATTCTCTCTTCTGTCTTATTTTAATAAAATTGACGTGTTGGCTTGTAAAACATTGAAGAAAGAACAGGTACAAGAGGCTTCTAGCAACACAAATCCACACTGTAAAGCACTGGCTTACATGCTGACTAAGCAAACCTTGACTTTCAGTTTGTCCGATGTGACACACTGTCTGAGCAGGAACGTTATACCTCAGTGGCAAAACAAATTTCCTGCCAGCTGATATGATATAAATCTGAGGATTATCTTTGTGAGTTTGCCACAGATTTGGACGATCTGACAAGCTGAAAACACGCTTCGTGTCACAGCTTCTGTCTAAAACTTAGACACAAAAAAAAGAAAAAATTCCCCCTACCCCTCACAACACATCTGTCACAGTGTTTCCACTCTCACCGTAGAAGAGAAGTTTAATATTTTCTCATGAAATGTGACTCTACTTTCAGCCATAAACAAACATACTCTATCAGTTAAAAATCTTCCAGCTAGCAGTGGAGGAGCTTGCAGCGACACGAGTCTGAGACAAACATCTCAAACAGACCCTTGTGTCCTTGTGCAAATGGAGGCTTGATTACAGGATTTAAGTCACTTTCAGCGCCTGTGATGTTGTTGTCCTCTCAGTTCCCCCTGTTTGAGTTCTCAGATTAAAGGAGCGCCGCTTACAAAACTGCAGTTTACCATTCAAGCTTCACAAGCTAACCCAGTTTAAAGCTATCTGAGTGTAATTAAAATTCTTTTGGATTTAAATACTCTGAGTGAGCATTCGAGCGGCCCCTTTGGGAGCTTCTTGGACTAATCTGAGCAACAGAGAAGCGAGTTCACTCTGCTAATGGGAATGCACATAATTTCACAGCTCCCAACGCGATTACGCTCCTATTAGGGTCAGACATTTATAAAGACTCATTAGCACTTTTTCCTCATCATGTGTCTCGATGATATCGTTCTTATCTCATCTGTTGTTCACAGCATTCTTGTTTAGATTTCAGGGAATGGATTACTTTGAACCAATTTGTAAGCCAGTGAGTGTTTTGCACCTCAAACTCACCCCAGACTCAAGAGTAAAAAGGCTGAAAGCTTGGCTGGGTTGATGTTTCTGTTGGAGGGATCAAGAGATTGATTCTGTCAGTCATTTTGGAGGTACAGCTGCTATGTGAGGCAAAAACAATCCTAAGTTATAATATTAAAATAACCTTCATGCCCTTAAATTTATTTGTGGCTTAACTTAACGATTAACTATTAGCAACAACAGGATTTTTTTTTATGTTGAAGGGTGCCAACCAGTGAAGACCCCCTACTGCTACTGTTATTTTTCTTTATTGTCACAAATTTCAGTTTGCTACAAAAATACATCAAAATGTGTAGCTCAGTCAATAAAATCTTTGCAATGTCTTTCGGTCACAAACAATGCACCCCATAGACAACAATGGGATTTTGGCAAAATCAGCATGAAACCTCTGTCCTCTTTGGAGCTCTCAAAAGTCACAAACTTGTTTTTTCACGGTTTGTTCATTAAACAGCAGGTATTTTTGTATTTTTAACTCAGTGTGTGTCTCTCACTACTTTAGGATTTGTAGATTCCTCTTAAATCCACCCAGGTTGAAAATATCTGAACTCCCGTAGACTTTCATGTCTGAGCTCAGAATTTTCTCTTCAGATTTTGAAATGAATGATCTTTTCAAATGAACATAAAAAACTGAGTTGTAAAAATGTACATGCGTGATGAACAGACCCTTCTGCCACCCTCTGTCCAAAATATTTTTTTATAATTATCTTAATTTAATAATTTAACTTAACTTTAATTTATTATATCTCTTTATGTCTTTGCACAATGACTGCTTGTCTGAGGCTTTAGTTCTACTTTCTCCTTCTGTCTGCCAGTCCCAAATTACTGTTAAGTTTTATAGAAGAAAGTTGATGTTTGTAGAAATTTTAGGAACAAGCTGCATTGGCACTCTTCAAAATTTGAGAACATTTCTGCTTTCAGTTATCATGCTGCAAAAGAAACGGTGCTCTCTTCTGAACACAATGACAGCTAAAATCAAAAGCTATCTTCCTCTAGATGTTGGCAGGCTCACCTGCAGAGATACTTTGCATTGAGTTACTTGAGTAATGAGTGAAATACTTAGTAATAGGGCAGTTTAAAGGAGCAATATCATGTAAAATCAAGCTTTGTATCATGTTATAATGTTATCCTCTCATCAAAAACATCTTACTGTGACTCATTCATGCATGTTTGAGAAATCTTGTAGTGTTCTGAGGCAGCAGGCAGGAGAGAAAAAACTGTTGGTTGGGACTAGAACCACCTTTTGGGCTGTGTCTCTGAACCGAGTTTCCTCATCACAGAGCACACCTCCCCCACACCGCCTCCTTCAGGCTATCGGCAGCAACAACTAGTAAACACCCGGTAAAAAACATGTCTGCTAAGCTCCTAATCCTACTTCTCAGTGCAGCCAAGGAAACTACACAGATCTGTAGGATGTGTAACTTATTACGATCAGTATGTGTGAGCGACTGAAATAATCTTACCAGCTCAAACATCGTCTCTGTAATCTCTCCGGTTCTTTAGAAAACATACTTTCCAGTCTGACAGTTAGGTTCATGTGTATCCTGGGACACAATTTTCCAAAACCGATCTTGAATAATGTTGCTGCTTATCAACAAAGCATGCTACGGTGCTCCAGCTTGTGAACAAGAGAGAAGCGGCTATGATGACGTTCTGAAATGGGCGGGACGGGATCAGAAGGAGGTTCTTAAAAAGACAGAGGACAATTTCAAGGCATTTAGAAATGGAAATGAATGAGAAGTCAAGTGTATTTTTGATTTAAACATAAAAACTGAATTTTAATAACTAAAAGACACATAGTTACTTTATTATGGTATAGAATTTCAATATATGCCTGAGAAGCACATAATAATGCCCCTTTAATCAGTGGTTAAAAAGCCACTGATACAAATGGCTGCATGTGCACGTCTGTCTCCCACAAATAATACTTTAGGTAAGTTAAATGCAGTTTAGTAAAAGCAACATGACATTTTGTTTCCTTTCGCTGAGTCATAAAGGGTGTGGTGCTGTACCCACCACAGACTAAAGGTTTGACTTTCACAATAAACAGCATGAAGTCCATCTGCTCCTTTCTGACTTCTGTTGCTTGCAATTCATGTTCCCAACGATTTAGAGGACAGGAAAGCTTTCACCCGAAACATAGTTTCATTTCTGAGAAAAAGTGGGGAAAAATTTTATTCAGAAGTATTATACATATTGATGTAAAATAAATAAATAAAAATGAACTAAATGTATTGACAGCAATACATGTGAAAAAAATGTCGAATGCATGACTCATGCATCTGCCAGGTGGCAGCAAGCATGAAAATCTTCACAAAAACAAAAAGAATTCCCCATTTCCTGTACTGCCCCATCATGAACAACGTGGAAGAATTCATGCAGTACTTTATGTCACAACATCTGTTAGTGCTTGAAGTATATGTAGTAAATACTCTCAGCTACTACCACATCAAACTTTAGCTCAATATCTGAGTTTGACACTGACTGACTCTCAGAAAGGACCACATTATTTTTTCTCATTATCAGTAACATTAAATGTCCTATCCATTTTTTTTTGTTTGTTTTCTAACTTTAATTAGCTGTAGCAGGAATAGAGAATTTGACTCTAAAGAGTAATCTGTTGTTACCGTGCATCTAATGATTACTTCAGGAGTGTTTCATTATTACCTGTCCAGTGGTACCTAAATTATTTTGCTAATGAACACACAGATGCAGGAAACTCTTGCACCTTTCAGCAGCAGGGATAAAAAAAAAGCTCTCGCTGCACATAAAAGTACATCTGATTGAGTCAAAGCTGGTAGCATGATGATCGAAGAGGAGGCTTTATGACTGAAGTCATGTCAGTTGGAATCCCTTAACGAGCTTAAGTTACCATTTCCTCCCACTACAAAAGCTCCAGCGAGGAACAAAAAGCCGAAACTGAAGTTATTGACTCTGGATCCCCCGTGTGAAAGTGTTTATTGACACAAATGAGAAGTGGAGTGGGGCTTAATGGTAATTACCTTCTTGTCTTTGTAGCTTTTGTTTCTATCTGCACACTTCACATGAAAACAACACATTCATAGTTTTGCCACACAAAGCTGCCGAGGACACAGAAATGTCATGTGTTGACAAAAAATCATCTAAAAAAATCCTATTTTAAAAAACAAAGTAAAAAAACACACAATTATTAGTGTTTTGTGTAGCTAATTGCATGAAATGTGTATTTTCCTTTTACCGTTTTTTACTCTGCCCTTTGAGGTGGTTTTTGCAGCCAGCAGTGGTAAACTGTATTTTTTTAAACATTAATAAGTTACAAGGCAACTCTGCTACAAAAAGCAGAGAGGTTGTCCAAACCAGGCTGCAGAGGAAACTGCTTCAACCACACACACACACACACACACACACACAAACCTGAACCCAACAAATGGCACAAAAAGTTATTTTTCTTTGTGTCCTAAAAAAATCTGCTCCAACTACATAAGTACAGCAAAGAAAAAAGCACAAATGGAAAGAAAAACTTAAAAAAGAGAGAGTGAGAGCACGCAGCGTACCCAGTGGGAGGAGGGGATTTTCTAACAGCGAGAGATGTATTTTGGTGAAAAGAACTCCTTCTGGATGTTTCTGATATGCTGCTTCACCAGAAGGCCTTGGCGGAGCATCAGGTCTTGTTTTCAGAAGCATTTCTCTGAGTGCAGTAGCATATCCAAAGACTAATATGTTTCATTTGTTACTGTAGCAACAGTCACGTTTTAACCCCTTTACTTTATATTTTTTAAATCTTCACAGACGTTTGAGTAGTTAAATAAAATGAATTGTTTAAGAAAAAGAAACCTGTAAGCACAGATCACCTGTTTTAAGTGCAAAGAGTGTTTATGCCTTTGGCTATAGTGTTGTAAAATAAAAAAGAAGCATTTTACCATTTATATAAAAAGTTATATATGTGAGACCTCAAGCAGCTAACCAACTAAACAACTCTACCCAATCAGATTTTTCAGTGAGACGCAGTAAAGCATGTTTTATGCTAAAAAAGGAAAATACTGCTGCTGTATCACAAAATACACATGAAAGTGACTAAAGTTCACTCAAATAATCACAAATATTTTCTCTACATTACTGTGAAATCAAACCTTATCCAAGTTAAACCCTTGCTGCTGCTCGATGGAGCCTTGAGATGTGGCTGTGACACAGCTTTTCAAAATGCATACTGCCAGTCCTGTGAATCCAATGTAAATAAGGTCTGGCCTTTAGTTATGAATATATTTACAGTTGTTTATTAGAATGTAAATGAGACTGAGGAATTCAATTCCACAGGCCCAAAAGAGGCAGCACGCATTATTCTGACCACAAAAAAAAAGGTGGCACTGAAAAGTAAAAGAAAAACATGATAGTTCTTAATAATCCTGCCAGTTTTAACCAGTTGGCATACAGATGCTTTATAGGTTCACCACTTACTGAGAACACAGTGGAAATAAGCACTCCCAGAATTCTGAGTTGCAGAGAACAAATGTGCTTTTATTTGTGTTTTTTTCTTAATACACTTAACAACAAGACGTTTATGCAAACAGAGCAATGCTGTGGAAATGTGGGAGTCCTCTTAGTGTTAAATGAGATTCAGGGCAGCTACTTTGGTACATTTCATTCATTGACACATGGATCACAAGCAGAAAATGAAATATCTCCAGCATACATTCAACAACATATGCTTGTATTGTAACGTTATTGTGATGTGCAGCTAAATGAGAAAAAAGCTGTGCTGTTGAATTCTATTTGTTGCTGTAGTCATGCTCACATTTCTGGGACAGAGGCAGAAAAGAAAAAGTGAGTTGAGTGGAATGCAACTGGATGAAACCACTAAACCACAGATCGAAGTGAGATGAGTGAAGAGCAGTCAGAAAGCCAAAAGACAAAACAGGAGGCAGCAGACAGTGTTCTGAAGTCTGCCTCTCTCAGCTTCTCTCGATGGAAAAACTGCAATCAAAACCAAACTAAAACTTATTTCAATGCTATGGTTGGAAAATGACATCAATGCATTCCTGTTTTATACATTTAGAATGAGAGAATTCTCTTTTAGCTTGTGAAGAGGAGACACTGAATCGCTCACTGAAAAGAAAACCCATCTAGAAAATGTTCAACTTTTTGCCCTTATGTCCCTTTCATAAGGGCAAAAAGACAACCAAAGTGATGACAACCATAACAAATCAGTCAGAACATGGACTGTCTTTGAAGGGTCTTGGCGAGGTCTCCTGGTTTGAAGCAAAGTTTTGGTGGTTTATCATTATAGTGACAGCATATCAAGGGCCTAGTTAGATTGTAGTGATACCAATGGCAGCATATCCATAAAGTGGGGGATGTGTACCAGAGGGGTTTAATTGTTAGTACTGGCCATTACGTAGCTTTTTAAGCCCACAGAGTTTTAGAATTAAAATCTCCTTCAGTCCTCTTGTGGGCCCTGTACAGGGACCATCAGGCTCAACAGGTTAAAGCAGTTCTTGTAATGACTGGGATGCAGCTAATGGTAAATGGTAAATGCGCTGTACTTATATAGCACATTTTTATCCAGGATACTCAAAGGGCTTCACACTACAATCTGTCCTCATTTACCCATTCACACAGCACTCTGTTAGATCTCTCTACAAAGATAATACAGGTAAATCCATCTATAGAGACTTTAGATCACATTCATACACTGATGGGACACATATCAAAGGCAGTGGGGGGATCAGTGTCTGGCCCAGGTACACTTCAACATGTCAAAGACTCCCCTAACCACTTAGCCACCCAAACTGATCAAGACAAGGTTGTGGAAAATCCAAAACGGTTGTCTTAGAAATGTAGAATGTGGCAGAGAAAACTATTTGTGATGCGCCACAGGAAAAGTAGGAACAAGTCGCTGATGCACAAACTAAGAAAAAAAAGAAGTAAAAAATCATAAATTTCTTAGAAAATAGTGACTTTTGCATTTTTGCAAAAATATAATAGTTAAAGTTATGAAAAATTCACCCCATGCTTTAAATAACAGTTTCTGAGGTTTTAAAATAGTAAACATTAGCCTCATTCATAAGACAGCTTAGTCCAGGACTGATGCGTGTTCTGTCCTCCAAACATTCAGAAGAAACACGCCGACAGAAAGGCGAATAAAATGAGCCCGCCTCTGATGCTCCTGAGCCACAAGCAGAGGTAGTATCAGAGCCAGGACCGAGCCCGGCGGACCTCAGAAAATGACTGATGACAGCTGATGACATCAGTGAGCGACCCTACGATCTAACCAACAAACAGATTTATTACCAAGGAAATATTAAAAATGAAACGAAACAGCAACTTTCTTGTTAGTTAAACATACTGAACCACAGGTTTGCTAAGAGCTGATTTTTTTTTCCTGATACGACGCAGAGCCAGCGAGCGGCGGAGGATTAATCTAATGATTTATTACCAAGGAAATATTAAAGACGACACAGAACGACAACTATGTTGTTAGTTTAAAAACTATTTAACCACCACAAAATCACTAAAGTAAGTTAATTCAGTTTGTTATTTTGTCACTTCAGCCCAGCTGAGTTCTGCTTTACACCTTGACTTATGAAAGAGGCTTTTGTGTTTGAATTCAGCGAGAATTTCAGAGCAAAAAGAGCCGACCGGAAATGTGCATTTTGGGGAGGAAAGGTGCACAGCTGAGTTACATGCTGGCTTTAGTTGATTGTGTTCAGGCTGTTAACACACCTTTGTTATGGGTTTTCGTCCAGTAAGATCCAGATTTGAAAGAAACACATGGATACTTGACCAGTATTTAATGCTTTTGAGTTCTGTTTTTGAATGAGCATGGATCGAGAAGGAGCCGCTCCAGAACCTAAACGCTGCTTTTATGTACAGCATGTCACAGTGTCTTTGTCACAGTGGCAGTAACCTTTTTGTCAAGGCAGACAATGTCACTTCTGATTGTGAATCAGAACAAGAAGAAGCAGAAGAATCAACGATAGTGACCACAATACTTTGGAAAACATTCTGAGTTTGCAGTTGAAGTTAGCTGAAAATGAGGAAGATGAAGAATGCTTCAAACTCGCTGCGAGGAGCTGGATCATAACATTTCAGAAGCTGGACATCACCAGCACAACATTTGAAGCTAACAGGCTAAAGTCTGACAACATTCACTGAAAGATCTGAGTGAAAAGAAGACAAGAGGCGTTTTCAGTTTGGGGTGTGTTTCCAAACTTTTTTTGTTAGGAGAGGCAGTGATCAGCAGACGCTAACCTGGAGTCATGCTGCTTAAATGATGTAACTCCACATGCAATTAGCTACAGAACAGAAGTCCAGTTGCTTTATCTTTTGTCTTTTAATTTTACATGTCCTGATTGACTGATAATCTACAGAAACATGATGGAAACGTCTTTCTTCGGTCCCATATCGATCCTAAAGTTCAATACTTTACTACCGAAGCACTTCATTCCAAAAAAAAAAAGCTTCACCCGAGCATCGAGTCAGAGGCAGATTCAGATATAAACACTGAACTAAACAAGCATGTCAAATAATTATTTATAAATAATATGCTCTGATTCCACAGCAACTTCAGAATTGATGTGCTACAAGTAGCATGTTTAGCTAACTGCCAACAAACAGGCTGAATGTGACGTTACATTTTATTCTGCATATGCGTGCCACAACTGATATCAGTGATATTTGCAGGTTTAATCTGGTACAACTAAAAGTATGATCATTTTTACAGTGCGTCTTACAGAGTGAGACAGAAATGATAAATGAACATCAAAATAAAATGATAAAGCAAAATAGAAAACAATGTAAAATTCATTAAAAACTCAATAAAAACCATAATAAAACAAAGAAAAACAACAGATAAAATCACTACCAATAAAAAACAAGGGAAATCAGTTGGGTTAAAAGCACATGAGTGTTTTTAGACAGATTTTAAAAGTGGACAGTGAGAGAGCTGTGTATATGTATAGCTATGCTGAGTCAATGCTAGGGGGCGGGGTTGATGCAAATTAATGTAAATGAAAAGCCTAACACCCCCAGGTGAGGGTGTGGTGTCCCTGTGACATGAAGTCCCTGTGGGGAGGACAATTCCTCTGAAACTTTGAGGTTTTCTCCATAATCTTTTTTTGCAGATTTCCAAAATTTAAACAGTCATATGTTCTTCCTTTTATTTTTTGATTGTCATGTGTCTGAAAACATAGGTTAGAACTCATATATTCAGATTTTCTAAATAACTCAAAATGACCTCAGAGAGACATGCTCCTGGTTTTGCGGTGACCAGTCACATTTGGTGACCACTATAAGTGCAGATGATTGTCTTTATATTGCTGGAGCTTTTCCAAACTTGCCATGATTCTGCTATGTTGTAAAAGGTCTTTGAGAGGGGATTTGGGCTGTAATTGTAACTGAAAGGGCCTAAAATCCTCCACCTCACAGAAATTTTTTTCATGTCTTTAATGTTGCTCATCATAAACCCTTACAACCCACAGAATCTCGAGTCAGTGGTTGACCATTATTTATCTGCATCTCACTCAACAATTCAAGGCAGTCTTATCTTCTTTCTAACTCATTACCTCCGCCAAGGGAGGAGGTAATGTTTTCGGTCGCGTATGTCTGTCTGTCTGTCTGTCTGTCTGTCTGTCTGT
>JAUBOC010000011.1:4610282-4620363 GCA_032275365.1 Anablepsoides cearensis
AAAATAGTCATCTGTTATTTATTCATGTTATTTTATTATATTTTTAAAGCTGACTGACTTCAGATGGCAGTAAAAAAACTCTAATATGTCATTAAGCCCCGCCCCTGGAGAAACTGTCCCGTGTTTCGGAGGGGCTGAGTTGGCAACCCTAGTGAGCACCCACCAGGAGAAACATAAATCGGCGCCCCTGTCAGGAGGAACAAAGCAGGTTTTATTCCAGCTATGGAACACTGGACCAGCTCTTTAGTTTGGTGAGGATCATCAAGGGGGCATGTGTTTTGTGGACATAGAGGAGGCATTAAGAAACGACATTTCCCAAGAATACATTGTCAGGGGTGCTCTATGAGTATGGGACTGAGGATCCTGTGCTATGGACCTTTCAATGTCCTTTTCAAACAGTATAACAATCTGGTTCTCATTACGGTTGGAATTCCTTCAGGATGAGCTCTGCTAGTTCTGCCCGTTTTCACCAATTCTGTTTTCTAACTTTCATGACAGAATATCTTGGTGCAGTCAGTGGACAGAAGAGATCCAATTCAACAACCTTAGGATTCTATCTTTGCTATTTACAGGTGATGGAATCATTTCAGTGTCACTATACAGTATTGATTTCTAGCTCTCACTGAAGATACATTTAAAATGAACTTTCTCTGCTGTGTAGCTGGACTCTTCCTTAGCAATAGTGGGATAAATCAATGTATCCAGATGTACAGTAGAACAGCTGTTCCTTCACATTGAGAGGAACTAGTTGATGTGATTCAGACATGCCCCAGGACATGCTGGAGAAGACCAAAGGTATGCTGAGAGGCTACATTTCTTGGCTAGCCAGGAGGTGATTGTGGAAGTGGCTGTCTGGGCCTTCCTGCTCAAGCTGCTGCCCCCTCTACCCAATTCAGGAACAAGCAACAGATTATAGAGGAACGGGTGAAACTATGGAACAATGTATGTTCTCATTCTAAAAACATTGCATTGTATGTGTTTCTTCTGCATTTTTTGAGTTCTTTACTTTGATTAGGATTGAAAAACAAATGAGACAATCACTCTAATAGACCATGATAACAGCATTTAACAGTAATTTAGAGTTTAGTATTGCAGCCATTTTTAATGACCAAATAGGGCACCAGAATGCAAGATCACAAAAAATGGTTATTTCAGCTCATTACACTATGTTGGCCTTATGTATAGCCCCTCTGATTGTTTTTTAATTATATTTTGATCAAACTGTCATTTCAGCTAATTGAGTTTCATATTGTTGACTTCTCATTTATTCTGAAAATGTACATAGTGTTTGTGTTTGTATGTATAATTCATTATACAATAATAATACACCAAATAAGTGTGTACACCAATGGGTTTGTAATCAGTCAGAAAGTTTAAGTAGTTTTGAAGTATTTACATCTCACAACATGTCAAATTTTTACTCCCTGAGTTGAAAACTCAGTTCAACATATATTCTTACATGCAGCTTTTCCCTCTGAGAACAGGAATTGATTTCCTCATATAGACTTGAACAGACTTTAGACAATCTTGATTTAGATGAAATAAAGCTCCTGGGTTTGGATGACTACGTGGAGCTGACAGTGACATGTTTCACATTGATTCACTGCTGGAGTGATCCCATATCTGTTTCATTTTGGAGATAGTAATAGTGTCCTGGGTATATTGACTTGTGCAAGATCATTTTTTCCACCATGTATACTGGATGTTTGAAATATGTATGAGGTATCATTGTTCATGGGGTTTTACGGTATGTTACAGTTATTCCATAAATTATATGACTTGGGTGATAAAATGGTGGATCTCTGCTCATAAAAATTTACACTCAAATAAAAACACCCAAGGCACATGCTTTAATAAAACTATATAAATGTAAGTTTTGTGGATTTCTTTCAAAATTAAGCTTTTATGCTGTTTACAACATGCATATAGTTTGATTTATCACATTTTAGGGTTCATTTAAATTATTTTCAACTGCTAGTTCTCATGTCGTCTGGATTGTTTAAAAAAAAATACTTGTTAAATGAAATGAAGTATAATAATACTGTATAAGCCAATTTTTCTGAGTTGAGTATGTTTGAATTCATCTAACAGGACTTACACAAGTACTTGAAAGTTTTAAACAATTCAAAATACTTCATTGATCCCAAAGGGAAATTACAGCAAGACTATTTTTTTTCTCAAAAATATGAAAGACATAAAGTGTAGGGGAACACCTTTAATGCATAAATAAGAACAATAATATTTTGTATTCTGCATTGTGTTTAGATTACACATAACTCTAGCCTTAGCTCAAATGTTTGCATTGCAATCTAGTTTCACAGTTTGGCTCTCTGAAACACACACACAAGAATTAAGACACAGTACTTATAGTTTATATGCAGAGGTGGGCAGCGCTAAATCAAAATTAAGTTGCACAACAGGTGCTATAAAAATTATTTAGGTCCATAAGTTATAATTTGTGCACACATGTCCAGAAAACTAAGCAGAAGCTAAGTCTAAAGCACAAATTAGTCTCAGATCACCAGAACATGCTCCAGTGATAACATGAGCCATTCTTGCACAGTACTACCAATTAGAGGCATGACAAATAGCTTTGACAGTGTGGCACATATATCGCAGTTTGATGAGGTGATTAGATGAAACAGACTTTTGGCTCATGGTGTTAAAAAAACAGTTCTGGATTGCTAGTTCTGCTGCTTTTTGGTCATTTTATGGTAAGGCTTTGGTAAGAAAGCATCCAAGATATTAGTAATTTTAAACTGTGTATTGTAGAAATAAAGTGTTGCATTCTGGTTACAGGACGAAGAACAGGAAACCGTCTTGACTTCAAATTAACAGAATAAATTTAAACTGTTCTGTGTGAAGCTTCAATATAACATGAGACAGCAGGCTGGTGGTTAAAGATGCAGCGGGACATAAATTATAATTCCTCCCAAAGCTCATATAAATATATAAACAACAATAATGATGGCTGGATATTGTTTGTTTTTCACGGAACGATCAGGTGAAGAGTTCGCAGAGGGAAAACATTTTTTCTGTTAATGGTGGTGATGGAAGAAAGATCTCATGTGAACATCAGCTCACGTTCAAACAAACCAGCTGCTCATCTAGCTCTTTTAACAGCTGGCTTCAGACAAAAAAAAAAAAAAATTTAAAGAAAATAACACAAAGAGCTGCTCTGGATGTTTCTTCAGTGCTTGTCATGAACAAACACACCCACAAAGTGTCACTCACTGTGTGTCTGTGAATATGGACAGATGTCCAATGCTCTGCTGTGTTCAAAAAAAGTTGCTGTGGTTTTTCTGATGTTGAAATAAATGATGAAGTTTTAATGAATTAAGTGGCTACACAACATAGTGAGTTTAGAAAGCTTTCTTCTCCGCTATAGACAACATTGATAAAAAAAATCTTAATATTTTAGAAAGCAAAAATCTGCACATTAGTAACATCCCTGTAGTGCAAACAAGAAATTTAGGTCTGCAATTAGCACTTGTGCACTTTAGGGGACTAGTTTAGAACACTTTTTTTTTTTTGGTTAATTACAAAAGGCAATACTTACAAACTATTTACAAACCAGGAATGAATTATGAGTATGATGGTTCCAGTGATTTATAGTAAGAAGAATAAGTGAGGAAACATTGCAAAGTCTAAAATATAGGTTTGTATTTTAAAATAACGTGGATGAAGAGGAGTAAAAACCTTATAAACTTTTAACTCAAAAATAAATCAGGATTAAAGGTTATTTAAATGACAATAAAAGTACTGTAGAATAACAGAGGCAGCTGTGGCTGCAGCTTACCACCAACAATGTGTGTGAACGAGTGATGAAATTGTAAAATGTCTTTGAGGGTCTCAAAAATCGCTATATAAAACTAATGCATTAATATTATTAATATTACTATTAATAATATTATTCTTATTCTTATAATTATTGATCAACATGTTTGCTGGTGACAATTAAAACTGGTTGTTCACATGCAGAAATGGACCATCAATGTAACACTCAATCATTAGTTCTCTGATGACTGATTAATGTTTACAAAGGGGTGAGTCATACTTTCTGTAACAGCATTGTAAGAAAGGGACAACTGGACAGGGCTGAGCACACCAGCTATTTCTCAGACTGAAGTTTTTTGTATGAACTTTTGACAAAAATGTAATTTCTTCCAAATACCAATACCTGTTTCAGAATACTCCTAAAAGGTAAAGCAGAATGTGGGAAGATAAAACTGTGTATTTCTGAGATTTTACAAATTTTATGTATTAGTTTCATCTCTAACTAAAGAAAATGATGTAGTTCAAAACAACATCTAAATAACTAACATGAACTCCTACTAATAACAATCACTTGCTCCAAGAGTTGTTAACCCAAAGTTATTCATTATGTTTGATTTATTAAAACATCCATATCTGAACTTTAACTAAAAGAGTAAAATGGCAGAGTTCAATAAATTTTAGATATTATCTGACAGCCTTTAACAGATAAAAAAGTTGAGTTTATGTGGGGCAGTCAGGAAAGTCAAGCTGAAAGCAAAATGACCAAGACAGACAGAACTAAGCCTTATACTAAAACCAAACTGGGATTTATTGATTAAATGTTCCCTTAAAAGGCCATCTAGATGAATAACATCACATCAAGGTGTTCGCTTTGTGGGATAGATATGCAGTTGACCTGTCAGCTGAGAAAAAGCTTAGAGTTGTTATGAAGTGAGATGTTAAATGTTAAATGGAATCCATCCATGATGAAACTCACTGGACCCAACCCCTGAGGGCTGAGGTAAGTGTCAATACTTGAGTCTTTTAAGAGTTTTCCCACTGAGCAGTGTTCAAAATCAGACAGAATTGATCTTGTCTGGGTACCTGCTATTAGCTCATGATTTTAAAGGCAAATAATTTTAGAGGTGAATGAGAGGAATAATTTACCCTAATTGACCACTGAGTATAATTAAGAGAACAATCATCATTTTAAGGTTTTTTGAAAAGGTTAATGTGAGTACAATTTGGACAAAGAAATGCTCTCTAATAGGATTGGTACTTCTAAGTAAAAGGTGAGTCACATTTACAACAATGTGAAATTAAAGGACAATTTAAGATTAAAGCAGCAGTTATCTTGTAAACATTATCAGTGGATAACAGCAATGTTTTATATTACATTACCTACAATTTTATTTTCCAACTTTTACCCAAGTTTAAGTCTTGAGGTGGTTAAGGCCCTGTCACACTATGACTGACTTATTTAAAATGTGTTATAAATAAATTACTTATTAATTCAATCTAATCATTAGCAATACAGTATCTACTGTATGTAATGTGTCAGTTTTCCAGTAGATTTTTTTATTCCATCTTTAGCATAGATGTGTTTATTGTTGTTGACAAAACCTTCACAGGTTGGCATGGGTTGTCTAAAATGTAGTGTAAAAGGTAAATGCTTTAGAACTGATCAATTTATTTATCGTTATTTAACCAGGCAAATCCCATTGAGATCTCAGATCTCTTTTGCAAGGGCGGCCTGGGCCTGAAGGCAACCTATTGTACATGTTTTTAGGGGTGGGAGAAACCGGAGTACCCGGAGAAAACCCACACAAGCACGAGGAGAACATGCAAACTCCACACAGAAAGACCTCAGGTCCGACCCGGGGATCGAACCCAGGACCTTCTTGCTGTGAGGCGTCGGTGCTAACCACTGAGCCATCGTGCTGCCACGATCAATATGTCTCCTGATGTAGATTGTTCAAAGAGCAATCTGCAACAGGTAAAATAATTATTTGCTAGGAACTTTTACACACAACTCTCCTTGAAAAAGATCTGGACCCACATTTATCAAACTTCTTGTGGAATTTTAGACTCAAGTGGTGAAAAATTCTTAGAATTCCTCCCACTCTCAGACTTAGGCAACTTATCAACATTCTTAAGTCTAAGAATCACTGTTACTCTCCTGAAAGGTTCAGACTGCTCCAGAAGTCTCTTAAGTAGTTAGGAGTTGCCAGTAGAGGTCTGAGAGGGACTGAAGACAGAGAACACAGATGTTTCCTCCTCAGGAACACTCTGCACCAGCTCAGAAACTGCACTGAGTGGTCCGGGGGTCTCCCACCTGACTGTGATTCTCAGTTACAAAGTACAGAGGAACTAAAATAAGCTGTGGATAACAAGTTTAGATGACATGATACCGACAAGTCTTTTTTTCTCACCACTGGTGAAGGAGAGATTTAACTTTTCCTTTATTATGTTTTTTTATGTTAAACTTTACGAAATCTGTTAATTTAATCAAAAAATAGAATAAAAAAATCAGTAGCACGCATGGTGTGGGGTCTCAAACCAAGCAGGTAACGACGGAGTGGTGTGGGTGGGTGTGGTAATGTGGAAAAGAGGTATTAGTTTAGGAAGGAGGGAGAAGAGGTGGAGGAAGGTGAAACTCAACATTACCTCAGGCTCTGAGACGTAAAAAAATATTTAAATAATTAAGCTACAGTTTCTGAGATAATCTGCAAGATTTTCTTTCTTTATGGTGTAAATGAGGAAATTGTATGTGATATGTGATGTCTGAGCTTTTTGAGGAAGCCTTAAGAGACCACAGGCTTCTCTGTGCAGCGCTCCTCCCACCAGCCACCTTGCTGCCCACCAAGCTTCCCTCACCCCTTATGCTGGATGAGAAGGACCCTGGTTCCACACCAGACATGCCTTGTTGCCACGTCGCAGTACAGGGGCAGCTTCTCCAGGATCGGTGGCTGTTCCTCCAGCTTCTTATTCATTTCACACTTAAAGCTGCTCAGATCTTGCTTGATATCCTTTTTCATTACGATGATGTCGTTTTGCATTTCTTTATTATTGTTGCATAAATTCTGTATAGCTTTAGCAGTCGTTAGCTCGCTCTCCTCGCCTTGCTCCGTGGCCTGCATCCTGCTGGTTTTGTTTCCAGCGTTTGTTGTATCAGTCCTTGCCTTGCCGTGGCTTTTTGTACCCCCTTGTCTCTTTTTTGATCTAACTCCACACATAATATGTCATTTTAAAGAACAACTGAATCACTTTGTTGAGTTTAGTGGGGTTTTTTATCTCTGATCAGGACATGTTAAAGTTTTAATCCACCATCTAGGAGACGCTCCTGGAAGCCTCCTTCATAAGCACATTTATAAAAACATTACATCCTTCATGAGATATATTAAAATGTCTAATTTATACTTAGTTAATATGAAAATGTATGAATAATTTTATCTGCAGCATAGAAAAGAAATATTAAAAATGTCTTCACAAGACCATATATTTTTGACTTTCAACTAAAATATAAATTAAGAAACAAATAAAAACACCAAAATGCAGTTAAGTTTTCTTGTACAAAACATGACATCCAGTTCATTTTCTTGTAAAGAGAATAAATAATTCTGTTTAGAATTTGTTTTGAAAAGCAAAACTAAAATTAAGAGCGTGCTCGCTTACCTGAAAGGACTTCACTGTACTTGTACAGTGATTATTCACTCATGTTAAGTTCAAGCTGGGCAGATATAAAAGAAGTTGGCTGGGTCATTTTGTTCTGAACTTAAATGACACCAGTTTCTCCCTCAACAATCTTTTTTTATTTATTTTTTTTACTGTTATTTAACCAGGAAAATCCCATTGAGATTGCAGATCTATTTTGCAAAAGCAGCCTGGGACTAAAAACAACCTGTGTGAGGGAGACCGGAGTACACAGAGAAAACCCATGCAAGCACAAAAAGAACATGCAAACTCCCCACAGAAAGACCCCAGGTCTGAACTGGGGATCAAACCCAGGACCTTCTTGCTGTGAGGTGTCGGTGCTAACCACTGAGCCATCATTTAAAAGTAGACTCAAAAAGTCAAAACACAAATGTTTATTATAATTTTCTCTACTACCCAAACAGCTTGATAACAGTATGTTTGCTTCGTAAAAAAAAAAAAATGTTTTTTTTTAAAAAAGGTCTGAATTATGATGCTGGCTTTTAATCATGTTTCTTTCTTCTCACCTGACTGATCACTTCAAATTGAGATTTTAACCGCCACAGGAAACCCAGACAAAAAAGCATGTGACCTTGAAGAGATTGAGCCTTTTTATTGAGAACACCACTTGCTTTTTAATTACTAATGCTTGACAATTACACTGGCCGCACAGTACCATTTATATAATGACTATTGCTTTTGGACCTTTGTGGTGTCCCCAGGGATCCCCAAACGCCCTTGGCACTTAATTAATCAATTGATGTGATTGAGTGGCTTCTGTGTGTGAGACATAATGAGCTCCTGATTAAAATCGTAGCTGAAGAACCTGTAGACTCTGTCAGGTTTCACACCGTTTGCAGTCTTACCCAGCAACAAAAAAATCTTTCATAAACTAATCTGAAATACCTTAATTTTTTAAAAGCACATTGTTTTTCAAGTTTCTTCTTATTTTTAATTTTAACATTATTATTTATTTTTTTAGGTAAAGAAGCTATGGAACAGCTATGTTTGTAAATCACTGGGCATGGTGGTGAAAAAATAGATAAAACTAATAAAAAGACTATTTGAGAAACATGATAGTGCAATGCACTATGCTGCTGCTTTGCTGCTGCTTTGCAGCAAAAATGTAAACTCAGCTGAGACTTTTCTGCATGAAGGTTGGATGATTTCCTATGCATGTGTGAGTTTTTTTCCCAAAACACATGCAGACACTTATCATGGACATGGCTGTCATAATAATTTGGGTCTTTAAATTATTATTTTAAACATTTTTTTAAAGGTGGAGTGAGCATATACAGCCCACAGCAGGTTTCCATTCAAACTGTGATTTTTGTACCCATCCAAAAGCTTCTGGTAAAATTCTGACTGAATATTTGGCCACTCTTCTTGACAGAATTAGTCCTTTTTATTTAAACCTGTTGATTTCCTGACAAGGACCTGGCTTTTAGGCAAAGTCCACATTTTCACCGTGGCTGATGTTGGGGATTTAGGAAGGTTATTTTATTATATTAGCTAGCCAATCAGAAACTAGTCTTGATGGGAGGTTGCGGTCACTGTCATGTTGAAATATCCAAATGTGTGCAAATATTTGAGGAGAAGTTGAAGAGTTTGGAGGTAATCCTCCTTCATATTTCATCCACTTTGTGCAGTTCACTAGTAACACTGGAATACCACAGACCAGTCCAGGTCACCAAGACTGGACATGGTATTAAATCTCTGCAACAATGCAAAGGATTGAGTGAGTAAAAAAATAGATGGTAACAATATTTATGAACTTGCTATTTTTAGGCCTTGACGACATAACTTAAAGTTTTCTTTTGAACAGTTAGTTTGTCTGTTTTGGAAACATCTAGAAAATATCTCTACTCAGTTGCTCGGCTTAGGAGATGATTGTTTCATGCAAATGTTTTTTTATCAAGTAAATATAATAAAAATGTTTTATAAACATTTCCATGTAGAAAGTAAATCAGTGTTTATTTTTTATTCTTTTACTTTGTTTACATGTGAATTAGAGCTGAAATTGCAGCAGAAAAGGTTAGTTTTGCAAAGTCTCACCATGGTAGTGTGGCCTCCCTCTCACTTTTTAGCATTTGAATTTCCACCGTCTTTTCATTAAAAATACATAACTATCAAAAATGTCCTAATTATTGAAGTTACTGGAAAAATGTCAAAGTGAGTTTTTAACAAGTTTCCATGACCTTTTCCTTAAGTGTGGAAACCATTTATTTACATCTTTAAATCTACTATCAAACAAATCAAACAACTCATTGTATTCAGGTTAGCAGGAGTTTATTGTTCTCCTAAAGGTAAATGACTTGAAACAGGTCACCTGTCAGTCACATCAGCAACAAGCTGACCAATTAAAACTCAAACTTCAAAACTTAAAGAAGTACATATTTAAACTGAAGCAGCTGTGCAATATGAGGGAACATATTCTTATCCACCTCCAAGATAATGATTCTAAGCATAAAAAGCCGTATGCCGATGTCACCTGTTGTTGAGGGATTTGAAAGGTAAATGTTTGAAATTTTTGAGATTAGTGTTTTCTGGACTAGAATTAAACCAACAATGAAAATAAACCTTAAAGGGGCTATATCATGTAAAATCAACTTTTTTGAGTTTTATATCATGT